>RCHF01001080.1:0-48284 GCA_003987895.1 Neonothopanus nambi
GGATCACTGTAAGGCAGCGGCCCATTACATTGAGAGCAGTCAGTGCTCTCAATGTAATGGCCCACTGCCTATATACGGCCATACGTAGGCAGCGGCCCATTACATTGAGAGCAGTCCGTGCTCTCAATGTAATGGCCTCACTGCCTATATACGGCCGTACGTTAGGCAGCGGCCCATTACATTGAGAGCAGTCCGTGCTCTCAATGTAATGGCCTCACTGCCTATATACGGCCGTACGTTAGACAGTGGCCCATTACATTGAGAGCAGTCCATGCTCTCAATGTAATGGCCTCACTGCCTACGTATGTACAGTGATCCATTACAATGAGTGCGCTGACTACACTCAATGTAATGGATCACTATACAATAATGCTCTCTTTATACAGTGGTCCATTACAATGAGAGCAGTCAGCGCACTCATTGTAATGGATCACCATATCTCCCAACTGCTCCCATTGTAATGGGTGGTGAGTGTCCATTAAAATGAGTACCCAGATTTCAAGTAGAAAAGTGAGTGCCATTAAATCTTCTCCTTTACTTAGATGACACACCTGTTCATTGTAATGCAACACGCTGGAGTTCTCACTATTCATTGTAATGATTCTACAGGTATGACACGAAGTACTCCGGGTTCAACTTCAACTTCAACTCCAACTCTACTACTTCTCCCTCTTCCACATCACTAGTACCGATGAATGAATACGAGTAAAACAATCCTCCTGAATCACTCCACCGGTCCCCCAAACACAAACTCATCAACCAACTCCACCACCCTCTTCACCACACCAGCGGAATACTTGAACCCAGTCCCTCCAACTCCATAAGCATGTATGACTTTAATCTTCTTCTCTTCATTCCCTGCAGTCAAAACCTCCTTCTCGACTTGGACACCACCCAACCGCCCAGGTCTAATCCCAACGTTCCCATCTACAATTTCGAGTTCTTCGACTGTTTCAGGGTAGGTTCCTGGTGGTGTGATTAGTCTTGCACGACGGAGGATGTCGGGGCGGAGGGAAGGGTCGAGGGATGTGTCGCTGGTGAGAAGATTAAGTTAGGCAGGGGCAGGATATCGCGCGCAGGGAATCAAAACCACATACATATTCTCAAACTGTGTAATCCCACCAATAACAGCCATACCATCCCCTCTAGGAATCAAATATGCATAAACCTTTCCACTCCTACAAACAACCCTCTCACTCTTCGTCTTAACAACCATCGTCTGTCCTCTAACCTCTTGTACGCTTTCATCCATTACACCACCTAGATATTTAGCTCCTACGCCTGTGGCGTTGACTACCACGTCCACTTTGTTCAGTGTGTTGAGATCTAATGCCTCGGATATATCTCCAAGCTCTTTTCGTATGAATTTCACTCCGGCTTTGTCCAGTCGGGTTTTGATCCAGTCGAGGTAGATAGTAGGTGTCATTACGAGAGCGCGGTATTTGAAGCCGAGGGTTACGCCTTCAGGGAGTTCTGAGGGGTTCATCTTGCGGCACTGTAGGATCTTCGTTCCCCTTTCCTCTTCCCATCATGAATCACCTCCAGATCCAGATCTAGATCCTCGTTCTCCTCAACTTCCTCCTTCGTATCTATCCTCTGCGTGTGATAAAGGCCGTGTGTTAGGACCAACTACACATTCACGAGGAAAGCGCATTTTTTATTTATCTTTTCCCTTGTAGTTCATTCCTTCTAAGAACGAATTCGTGCTGGCCTGTGTCCAATTGACGCAGGCTGATACATCAAGTATATCCTGGTAGACAAAGGTCTGTCTTATGCGTGTATCTTCTGCCTTCCCTGACAAGATTGCTACTAGGTTACCCCCTCACAAAATTTACCATTCGCCCTTTCAATGACTTCAATCTCACACGAGACCCACAAGAGGCATCGTGGCGGAAACGCTGGAACTACCGGCTATCTGCAATGCGCATCTTTGTTGAGCATGGATTTGGGTGGCTGAAGGGTCGCTTCCCAATACTGCGTTGTCTTCCTGGTCATGATCTTGACTGGATGTACCGCCTTATTGAGTCATTGATGATTGTCCATAATATGTTGGAGGAACTCAGGGATGACCCAACATCTATTCAGGGTTTCAATGGCAGAGAGACTTCTGCTGATGCAACTAACCAGCCAGAAGTTCCAGAGCATGACTCTCAACTAGAAGGTGACAAGCTCTATTGGACAGGATTACTGCGTAGAAAGCTTCTTTTGGATCTCATGTTGTCTATGGAAGCAGAAGGCAAATTTGATTAGATTGTATGTATTATACTCATACTAACTATATTGGAAGTTATAAGAGAAATTCAAATTAATGTCTCAAGCTCGTCCTCTTCTCTGGCCAATTCCGCCAACATCCTTTGACCACGTCACTTCACGAGGGGATCTGTGTCTTTAGACATCTGCATTGCGCGATCCCATTGGTCATTTCTCCACTGAGTATCCTCCCTTTTCCGCCGTCTCATCAACTCCTCATCCTGCCTCTTCCACTCTTCCACTTCTCTCTTTTTGCGCTCCTTTCGATCTTCTTCCTCGTACTTGAACCGGAGCTTCTCAATGTCAGCTTTACTCTTGATAGCAGCAACGGCACCTGTGATGACTCCGAGTAGTTGAAAGTCTTCGTCTTCATCGTCGCCATTACTAGTCTTACTGGCCTTTGATGAGAGTTTTCTCTTTTTTCGTGCAGAGCCTTCATTGTCGGAAATGCTGGTAGCTGAATTGTAATTCCGTTCTCGTACAACATCAGAATCATCATGCGCCCTAAACGTTTGAGCATGAGTAAGAGAGAACAGAAGAACCAGAAACAGAGCCATACACAGCGTCAATCAACTGATATATCTCCGACTGTTCAAACTCTTCAAGAACTTCCCGTGACCAAATCCGTTTGTGTGAGCGTTTTCTTTTACGTTCATCATCCTGGGCATCTTTAGCCTCCTGTTCCTTCCATTGCTCTTCAGTTCGCTCTGCATCGCCGTCTCCACCACCTGTATGAAGGTGCATTTCACGGACAGCTTTGTATTTGTCCCAAGCCTGATTGTGCCAGTACCCTCGGAGCTGCTTCACATTGTATTTGCCTTCAAGGGTTCCATTGGAACAAAGCTATTTAATTTTTGTTAGACCTTGAAGACATAATTATAAGTCAGGTGCGTACCTCTACCCAGTAAGTCTGTTGCTTGAGCTTAAAATTCTTCCAGCGCTTTTCATCTGTTATCCATCGCACAAGCTCAAGCTTGTCTCTGTCTGTCAATCCTCTTCCCTTCTTTTCCTCCTCCTCATAGTCCTCGTCTTCAGACTCTTCATCTATAGGTTTCAAGGCGGCTTTCTTCCTATCTTCTGGCTTCAACTTCTCGATTTCGTCATCAGAATTTCCACCTTCACGTCGATTTGCAGAACTGGATTTACTGCCAGTACCCACCACTTTTCGCTTAGTAGTGCCAGCAGTACTTTTCGCAGCACTTTTAGACCCTCGACCTCCTGCTTTAGATCCTCTTTTACCCTTTGCTGGCTTTGCTTCATCCTCGCTGTCATTCTCCTTGTTCTTGGGAATCTTTTCTAAAGCTTGATTGCAAGTAAGCCAAATTGAGCTCACAAAGATGACTGGAGTCTCACATACCTTTCTTTCCAGAAGTATCCCTCACTTTCTGATTTTTCGTAGCACCACTGCCATTGTTTCCATTCTTTGACTTGTCTGGCTTCTTTTTCTCGAGTGCGACGGGATCTTCACAAGGAAAGTGAGTTCAATCAGATTAACAGAGATGGTAGAGAGCACACACCTTTCTCAACAACAGTCTCATTTCTCTCAACCAGGGTATCATCCATATCCCATCCCATCCATTCATTTTCGGACCACTCATTCCAAATTGTAGTTTCCAGCACCGAGAAACTGGCTGGCACAAGTTTCGAGGCTGGCAGTACTTGGTTTGGTGTCATCTGGGTTGGAAATGAAGCCCCAAGGTGTCGAGAGGTATTGTAATGGCTGTTGTCAAGAGGGTATTGTGTATAAGTAGATTGTGGTGTAGGTGAGATGAAATTATGGTATGCTGGAGATTGGTAGATGGGTTCTGGCTGCGTGGCTGGTGGGTATGTATATCTTGCAGCATGCTTTGTCACTGGGTGGGGCACTGGTGTATGTGGCTCTGCAGGATGAGCTGGGACATATGTACCATACAACAGACTTGAATTCGAGTGATTTGTGGCTGAATTGGGCTGAGGATGATGTGCAGCAGGCTCCTGCGAAGCCACAGTTGAGAGCAAAGAAAGTCCATCCATGACTATATTGCCACAGAGGCCGTCCGACGTCAACGTTCACCAGCGACACTTTGCGCAACCAAAAATTTAGTGAGCCGGCCCAGCACCCTTATTTGGTACGAGTCCGATCAGGCGGCTCGCTTATCTCACACATCACAGCAGCGCATGGGCAAATAAAATGGCAAATAAAATAGAATTGAGGAGCACTAATTCATGCGTGAGGAAAGGAGATTATGATTTGAGAGCTTGTGGGAACATACGAGGCCGTCAATGAACTTGATGTCTTGGGGACACTGAGAGTCACAGTATCCAGTTCCGTACTTGGCACCAGCCTTGTTGGTGGCAAAGTGGGACTGAGGTGGAGATAAATTAAGACCAAGTAGAATAGACACACAGGATTCTGAGAAAACTCACCATACCACTGTCAGCATCCATCTCAGAGAAGTAGAGAGCGCCATTGAGACCACAAGGAAGATTGACACATCAACGTTGAAAGTGAATTCTTGGTTGATGGGGTTGAACATCTGGTACTCGGTCTGGCTTCCAGGTGCCATGAGGTACACATGGGAACCAACGTTGGTCTGAGAACCGTCGGTCACGAACTTGAGGGTGAGCGCGTCTCCGCTAGAGGAGATACCATAAGTGCCTGCGAAGCAACCGGTTAATTCCAAGATCCCCGAGTAGTCAAGCAAGAAATGGTTACCTTCGTAGTCAGTGCCATCGACAGCGCAATTCTCAGCACAGGTGGTAGGGTCAGAGCAGACGGTCACGTTCCACGCGTTACCAGCATAGCAGTTGGTGTAACCACCAATGACGTGAGTCCAATGCCAGTTGGAGTCGAGAACGACAGCCAAGGACTGAGTCATGCAGGAACCAGAGCCAGTGCACTTTTGCCAGGTGAGCAGAAGGTGGGTTCCGCAGTGTTTGTGCCAACCTGTTGATTGTAGACAACAACGAGAGAGACGAAGGAGATGAGAGCAGCAGTGCGGTACATAGCCAGTTGTAAACGATTGAGCAGTGAACTGATAGCGAACTCGACCTTTATTCAGCTCATTCTTATACTGAAGAAACGGATATTATCTGGGAAGTTGAGGCTCTCTTCTCGAGGACTGGCAGTGACTGAGCGGGGGTGACCATAAATCTGATAAGCAGATAAGGGAAAAAAGATTCAGTGCTTGGACAATACAAAACGAGGAAAGGCAAAACATCATCGTGGCTTCGGCGGCCTTAAGCAGCGCTGACCTTTACCTGTAGTTCGTGGACTTTGGACTTTTTCTTTTCTTTAGAGGAACGTGAGGTTGTGAGGTATGAGAAGGTACGACATACGACAGGCCCCAAGGCCACAGGGTCCGATGGGATGTCGTTCAACAAGTTCAACAAAACTCGTTTCGGGCTCCGGCCCGGGACGCGTCTGACGAGGTTGACTTTTACTGCTGTCCCATCGCTATAGTCCGCTGTTTGGATTTGTAAGACGTGACGGTGACACATAATTGGCTTTTACCTCCTAAGCTCGCCCGCCCGAGTCTGACGGGTGCCTTCAGTTTGCAGCGAACTCAGGATCAGTACTGACTCAGACCAAAAGTAACATGTAAACTGCTAGATCAGAGGTATTCATATCATATTGATAGCATAGTAGCTGCATATACAGGGTAAATGATCATTATTGAGAGAAGGAACTCGGGTGCAGATTACTGAGACATCCAGAGTCCAGGTAATACAACAGAAACGTACAATTCGTACAGAGAAACAACCGGAAAACTCGCTCGCCACCCTTGCCAGAGCATTCACAGTTTCGCGTACTATATCAGGCAAGCCTACCGTGGGCGTATGGATGTCTCCAGTGGAATGATAGGAAGACCTCCTGGTGTAGTAGACCGCGACGGTATCAGCCCTGTTTAACGTGGAGGGGAAGGAATGGGAGGAGCATGAGCGGGGGGTGGCTGAGTTACGTGACAATTAGTCGAGTGCCACCTGCGGGTAAAGGAGCGAGAAGCAGGAAACACAATAGGGAGAGCAGGAGGAACAGTCCTCCCTATGAATCCGTGCTATAGTACAGAAACCTTAGCGTCTTCCAAGAAAATAATGGGGAAAATGGACGCACCTCAGACCTGGCGAATGCGAGGAAAGTGAGGAAACGTGTTCCATATATGAGGCTAACGGTTAACCGCAAAATTCGAACTCCTACCCTCGCCTTCACATGAAACAGAACCATATGTCGCGACCACTCCAATAGTAATTCATAAACAGAATGTTGACCTCGAAGATCCGCGATAACTGGCGTGGATTGACACTACCTGGGCTTGACTGGAGCCAGGACGACGAGCCTGCTACCCTTGTGATATCATAGCTTGCTAGCTGAGGGAGCATAAAGTCGACTTTGATGGATATTAGGAACACGTATTTCGGAAGGAATTTTCGTGAACTGACGCCGTTAGGTACCACATTGACCATATACTAGGCTCAAGGCGACACGGAAGTAGCGGGATACAACTAAGAAAATAGTGTGAGGATACAAAATGAAAGGATCAAAGACGACACTGCGGACCTTCGAAACAAGATGTCGAACCGTGTACTGCAGAAGGAATTTTCGTGAACTGATGACGTTGGGCATCACATTAACCATATACTAGGCTCGAGGCGACGCGGAGGTAGCGGGATACAACTAAAAGAATAGTGTAAAGATACAGAGCAAGAAGTTAGAAAGCGACACTGCAGACCTTCGAGTCAAGATGTCAAACCACCTCCATGCCACGTCGCATGTATTTATACCATAAGTGCCGTGCCCCCTGTCCCTCTCCGCATCGTACTCTCAGATACTTGTAGAGAGTGTACGTGCTTCGTATGGATATCCTTCCCTTGCCATGGCACTTGTTCCAACTGTTGTCGACAATCGTGAGGTGCAATGTTGAGAAGACACCGGGCTTAGCCTTCATCTAGCGATGTTGTCCGTGGTTCACTGCTATCGATCATTGCTATTAATACCTAGTTCCTCAGCATAGGTGGGACGATGGATGCACCAAAAACAGTCAATAGGACGTACTTGCAGGGTCGTTTGGGTCTGGTTCGAGGCATTGGCGGACAACTGCGGACAAGAGGATAGTTAGGGAGCAGGCGCTATTCAAAACCTTGCAATTTTGATGCTGTAAAGAACTTCAAGAAGAGTTGATGAACTGAAAGAATAAACAAGAGGACGATGCTTACCCAAGTCTGCTACTTTCGTTCAGCATCCCGAATCCTTATAGCCAGTTCGCTATTGTATGTAGATAGCTAGCGGCACTCGGGCGAGGTTCAGTGAAATACGAGAGCCTTGGTTGAACAGTAGATAGCTTTGCCAACGTCGGCAACGACAATGTACGGTGTATGTAGGCCCCAGGGTCCGGGATAGAAGAATAGACGTCTGACGCGGGATGGATCACGAGACCGTGTCAACTCTTCTCCATATTCGTTGCCGCCCTTTGCCGCCACCGAAGAACGTTCCGGCTTTGACCAGCTTTGAGTCTTTGACCAAGGACAAGGAGCCTCGTGCTCGACGCTCGTGTATAGGCAAGGTCGTTTTTACACTCAGGTATGACCTCTTTCAATATCAACGTGTACCAGATAAAGGACAAATCCAAGATTGCTGATCATCGTGATAGAATTGAGTTATCGGATATCGGAATGTGTAGAGGTAGAGGTAGAAGTCGTTCCCAATAGGATTTGGTCGCCGAGTCAAGTAACATATGAGCTGGTCACAATTCTGATTCCTGAATGGTCAAGTTATGTACAGCTCAGGTATTTCTTCATCTCTGTTTCAGGAAACATTCTGCTCAATACCTTTCCGATGCACCCAAGATTGCCACCACGGCCCGTTGACAACTTGCGCTGAGATCCGAGGTGAATGGTTATCTGGACACTCCACGGGATCCGTGCTGATCTTCAGTGCTCAGTGCCCAGTCGACAAGCAGGCTGTATAATTGGTTCACTGGTCACATCTTCAAGTACAGGCTAAACCAAAAACACGATGCCATAGCATCGCTTTACTCGTAAGGGTTCATCGACGTTCATCAGTAATACTACAAGGGGCTCAATTCAAGTCAAATAAAGTGCTCAGCTCACAGGTCCTTGTCCGAGGGGAATTATGCTGACGCAATTTTCGCAGTATTTAAACCTCAGTGCCATACAACATCTAATTCTTCGTCAAATTGACTCACTCAGTAAGTTTTGGGCCCCTGTAGCACAGTCCTCCACTCTTGATATCTGTATTTTTAGGTCAAAACTTCGTTGAGGTGCCGGCGGGTAGCCACTGCCTCACGGGGAAGCCACCAGTTTATGTAGCGCTGGTTGATTGACAGCTGAATATGATTAGTATGGTGAGTATACATCACTTTCGTTACTTGAACTTGTTCCTATGGGCCATCGTTGTGACAGTCTGCCTGTCTACCGACGAACTTGAAGGATTCCAAGCCCGCCTAGGCTTGGTGAAATTATGAATTTTGGCGGCCTTGTAGAAATATAAAATGTAGCCCTTTCCTGGGAGACATTCGAACAACCAAAATCGCGCTATTTATTGCATCAGTCTCGTCTCAGCACTATAATGCACGGGCAATTGACACAAGCGCAACAAAATCACCTCGCTCGTGCTCTCCAAAGCACACTTACTCAGTGGTCTGAGCAATCTTCATCCCCCAGTACAAAGAAGCTCTCATCGCTCAGGCTGGTATCGGAAAGCCTCCGTATGCTCAAGGCGTGTTTAACAGTTTACATCGGTTATCAATTTGATGGATTATTGTTTATTTACTGAGTTGAATTTTTGCTACGTCTGCTCCAGGATTTTCATCTGTTGTATAACAATGGCCATCAGGAAATTGGTTGGAAACTGCTATATCCAGATAAGGTATTCTATTCAATGATTTATCCGATAATTGCTTATAATGGGCCTTATAAGGCAATATCAGGGTACTGCCAAGTCTACCGTCCCTTAACTGGATAGTTAAGCGATCTATTTTTTCCTGATGGCCATACAGCTTATCCCCGAATCAACACTCTTCCCTGGAGGTTGGCTGAAGCCATATCCTGTACATTAGCACCATTGGGGAGAGGAACACAGAGTATCAAGTGATGACCAAACTGGAAGAGTTCCAAAGGTGTGTATATTGTATTTCAACCTCAGCAGCCTGTTTTTCAGACACCTTGACAGGACTCTAAACTAAGGGCCTGTTCGGCAACACATTGCATTTTGCATTTACCGGTATATTTTCATATATTTTCACCTTTTAAGGCAGGAGTAACATTTTCTGCGTGATATTTTTGGGCGCTTAATGGGCGCTACAGGGCTAAAATCACGAAATATACTGGTAAATGCTAAATGCAAACTGTTGCCGAACAGGCCCTAAAAATTCACCCCGGTTAGCATTTCCAAGAGCATCGGAAGCTTTATGGATCTGCTTGTCCATGAAACAAGAACCGGAAACCCTGCGAGTACGCTCGTGAGTAAGCTTGCGGCTGCTTATGCTCGGGCCAAAGTGAGCTTAATTGATGAATTTTCTATCCTCGCGTTCGCGGCACTTTCGATCGACTAATTATCAATCGAGCCTCAGTCCCATCGCACATGTTGCCTATAAGAAGTCCAGCTCTGGGTTCACTCGCAGGGATTTTTCACCAGGTCTGAGGCATGTCCATCTTCCCCATCATTTCTTTGGAAGACGCGAAGGCTCCTGTATCGGACGGATTCATGGCAACCAAAGCCGAAACAAATGTTATTCCTTGTATCGCTCCGTTGCTGCTGGATCTCCTTGCCTATGAGGTAGGCCTCTCCTTCGCCGAAACATTGCTGAAATCTAACGTTGTTGGAATTAGTTTGCTAGCGACTACTTCCGTCGAGTAAGGGCAGAGGCATGTGCTCTTGCCGACGATTTTCTATACGAATACAAGCGGGATTTATTGTCGTATCGGAAGCGGATGAATGAGAGGCCGCTCGATAAGAATCTACTAAAGTACGCTATCAAATTCTTTAGCTGACACTGATACTTATCCTTTGCGTAGCTGTCTGCAAGATTTGAAAGAGTATGCGGACGAAAAATCCTTTTTCTTGCCACCCAATTCGTTGATTTCCGAATCCCCTGAGTCTGAGGAAAGCATGTTAAGCATCTACGAGCAGAAGTTGAAGAACATTCGGGTGAATTTCCAAGTACGTACATCATTGTCWATGAAGAGCATCAACAATGCTCATAATGACTTTGATAGATTGCCTTTGGGTTCAATCATGAGCCGGCTCATGGTCAACTGTTAAATACTACGGGGAACAATAATGTTGTAGGGAACAAGAATGTTCAGGGGAACCATAATGTTGTGGGGAACAACAATATTGTAGGGAACAACATTACTGTGAGGAACAACATTATTGTGAGGAACCACAATATTCACCTCACGGGCAAGACACCAGTTTATGTAGCGCTGGTATTGACAGTGCTGAGTATTGTTAAGATGGTGGGTATACATCACTTTCGCTACTTGAACTTATTCCTATGGCTCATTGTTGTGACAGTCTGGTCTACTGTCGAAGGGCATCAAACCCGCTCAGGCTTGACTACTGGCGTTTAGGCCCTAGGGTGTATTTTCGTTGCCTGTGTCAGAATACGTTGGTTGTACCTATACATCAGAACACACTATAAGAAGCCTAGGAGCAGCTCTTTGAGATCTATTTAGCCCCCCACGGGTTCACTCAGAGATTCTGAAACGTGTCCACCTTCATTATCCTGTGACACAAAGGCTCCTGTATCAGATGGATTTATGGCGACTAGGAATATATGTTATTTCTTGTATCGCTTCGTTGTCAGGGGATCTCCTTGCTTATAAGATAGGTCTATCCTTCGCCAAACACTGCTGAAATCTAACGTTGTTGGAATTAGTCTGCTAAGTGACTAGTGACTCCCTCCAGCGAGTGAGGGAAGACTCGGAGACATGTGCTCTTACCGACGATTTTCTAAACGAATACAAGTGGGATTTCTTGTCGTATCGGAAGCGGATGGATGAGTGGCCGCTCGATAAGTTGCATATCTGTCTGCAAAGTCTGAGAGAGTATGCGGACGAACAATTCACTACCCAATCCGTTATTGATTTACAATCCCTCCGATGAAGATGAGGAGAGTGTGTTAGACCAGTATGAGCAGGTGTTGAAGAATATTCGGGAAGATTTCCAAGTGCGTTCATCGTTGTCTCATAATTTTTTTCAGGAGCATTGACAATACCCATAATGACTCGGGTTGAATACTATGGGGAAGGATCATATTGTGGGGAATGGCAATGTTGTGCCAGGGAACAGTATTCGCCGCACGGGCAAGCCACTGGCAGTTTATGTAGCGCTGGTATTGACAGTGCTGACTATGATTAGTATGGTGAGTAGACATCGCTTTCGCTACTTGAACTCATTCCTATGGCTCGTTGTTGTGATAGTTTGCCTGTCTGCCGTCGAAGGATTCCAAGCCCGCCCAGGCTTGGTGAAATTATGGATCCCGGCGACCTTGCCGGAGCTTTTCTGGAAGTCATTCAAACAACCGAAACCGCGCTATTTTTTGCACCAGTTTCGTCTCAGCACTGTAATGCCCGGGTCAGTGACACGAGAGCAACAAAATCACCTTGCTCGTGCTCTCCAAAGCGCGCTTACTCAGTGGTCCCATCAATCTTCGTCCCCCAATGCGAAGGGGCTCTCATCGTTGGCACTGGAAAGCCTCTATAAGCTCGGTTATGAATTGATCGGTTATTATTCCTTTGCTGAATTGAGTTTTTGCTATGCCTGCTACAGGATCTTCATCCAGCGTTGTATAACAGCACGTCTTATCTCCCGATCAACGCTCTTCCCCGGAGGTTGGCTGAAGCCGTGTATCTCTATGTACATCCGTACCGTTGAGGAGGGGATCTCGGAGTTACGAATTCGGAATGTACATAATGAAGAATTCATTTTTATAGGGTGCGTGCAATTTTGGTTCGTTAACGTGTCCTCCGCTTTGATCGGATCTATTTATGGTAAGTGCTTAGGCTCGTGACCGCCTGCCTAATAAGGAGTCGTCGGACCACAGGTCGAGAGACTGCCGTAGGCAGGCTGGTCCATGGTAACTCTGGAAGGTTTGTCAGTGAGTGAGCGCGGACTTTGAAAATTATAGTGACGCCGTTAGTGCCGGTGAATTACACATGCCAAACCTTCGCTCCTTCTACGTTCGTCGTCGTCTGTCGCGTCGTTCTCCTCTCTCTCCTCTCTCTTTTCACGCGTAACTAGTCTCTGAAACGAAATATATCGTTGTTATACCCATTTTATGCTGGATTGACGCGTTTTTTCCCTGGTGACACAATGTCAACATCAACTCAGGCCTCTTCTCGTTGTCTCTTTTCAACGAACCGACCAATGTCTTTGTTCGCAAGAGAGGGTCTCCAGCAACTAGAGAGAGGAGAGAGAGGAGAACGACGCAACGGACGACGACGAACGTAGAAGGAGCGAAGGTTTGGCATGCGTAATTCACCAGCACTAACGGTGTCACTATAATTTTCAAAGTCCGTGCTCACTCACTGACAAACCTTCCAGAGTTACCAGCCTGCCTACGGCAGTCTCTCGACCTGTGGTCCGACGACTCCTTATTAGGCAGGCGGTCACGAGCCTACAGACTGCTATGATATTTATCAAGTTACCAAGAGGGGTTCAACGTTCAACGTTCACCGTTCGAGGGGTTCCGAGTCGCCAGTCCAAGATCTAATCCGATTCCTTTGCGATTCCTAACAAGATTTGTTGGTACCGAGACCTGGTTCCTAAAGGTCTTTTGCTTTCTTACCGTCCAGGGTTATCGTTGTTCATTTTGTTAGAGCAAGTAACATAYGTACATATGTAAGTATCTCAGGCTCTTTCGCCGTTTTACCGGTCGGCGGTGGATAGGTGGGCTTGGGCTTGGGTAGGGGGTTCTAAAAGACAATTCATGCATCGTGCCCCAAGGGCTAAGATCATGTACCATGTATCATGTACATACCCGCGTTGTGTGCGACAAAGCGGTTGACAAGGTGGTAGGTAGTAAGCAGATGGAAGACAGAAAACAGTATACGTTGTCTGCCCACACAGCATCCTACAACACGCTTGACTCTTGAGTTTATGTATGTACCATGGGCGGGTCTTGGCGGGTCTGAAGTCCTCTTGAGGCATGATACTCCTGTTCTAGTATTTAGACATCGTATATAGTACTAGAGATTGAAGAAGAACCTTCTCAAAGTTAATATTATGCTCTGTGTTCTTATCAACTCCAGTATAGTGACCCTCCCGTCCTGATGTACTAATCAGTGAATTGTCTCACATGACATTTCTGCAACAGAGCACTTTTAGTCACACTGCACATGTTACAATTGGTCTAGTGGAAACATACGCAAATTCAGGAGGCCAAACTTTCTGCAAATGTTGAATTTGATATAGCAATTCGCTGGTGTAATTCTTGCTGCCACCACCAGCAAACATGACAGTCAGTTGCCCCAACAGGATCTCCACCTTCCGAAGTCACCAGAAGACACAGAGCGATCAAGCACGTAAAACATCAAGAGATCTCGGTTTAGCAGGGCAATGTTATGGGGGCAAGCATTCAATTTGGATTGACTAGCGCTTTGTGTGAGTGCGACGTCGGTTGCATACTTTCTAAGTATTGTTGAAGCAATGGAGTAGAGTTCCGATGCAGGAGGTTCAGTAGCAGCGAGTTTAGTAATGGATTGACCTGTCTCGAGTTCCCAGTAGTGGAGGATATGTCCTGCGAGAACTTGCATCAAGAGAGCTCGCAGTGTCTCATAGTCAGGTTGATCAGACCCAAGCCAAGCTTTCCCAAGTAGCGCGATGTAATAAGAGAGTGAGCCGACATCAGATGTATTACCGCGATGTATCCGGAGAATAAGCCAGCTGAGATTCAGTTGCAAATGGAACCATCCAATCCCGATTTGATGGTGCTGTAGTCAAAGAATAGCTGACACGTCACCCCTCTTCATTTTCTGTGCAGCACGAAGAAGTGAGTTAGTCTTCTGATCATGGTAGGATGGAACAGCACGATTGTCGAGATCATGGATGTTGAATGCAAGCTGATCAAGATATATGTTATCATTGACCTGGATAGTGCCCTCTATACTGCCCTCATCAATTGTTGAAGTATGCAAAACATGTTTGACAGTCCGATGATTCTTTTCCGGAGGTCAATAACTCTTCCAACACAGCTCGGCACTGCCAGCCAAGTAGTTGAACTTGTCTCCTGCAATGTTGATAAGAAGCTCGATGATAGAAATCTGGAGATGGTGGCGAATATCACAAATCTGAGAAAAGGAAGGTTGAATGTCCTGGTTATATGTTATCATGCCCATGCATGCACGTCGTTCAAGAATAGGCTGAAGAGCAAGCGTTTCCTTTGATGTGTTTCGTAGCTCAAGGATAAGAGCAGTAGTTCCGGTCTGAACCTTTCGGGGAGCGAGATCGCGTTGTTCAACGTGTATTGATGTAGATAGATGCATATTATCATGGCTTTGTGCAAATCCCAGACGAGCTGCAATCTGAGCACGTTGTATTTGACAGCGAGATAGGGCTTTGTTAGCCCTCTGCATTGTTCTGTAGGCAGGACAGAGCCCACAGTGAGCGAGAATACTGAAAACCCTCTTCGGTACTCCGGAACTAAGCAGAAAAAAACCGAATGGAATGCTGACAAGCTGACAGCTCTCCAAGTAGAATTTTGCGAGTTGAGACTGAATGATAGTAATGAACTAGGCGAACTCAGCTTATTTCGTCTGAAAGTCCTCAATGCATACTCACCTCATCGGGGAGCTTTTTGGTGTTGTACTTCTGGGCTCGTTTACTGAAAGAGGCAGCAAGAAGAATTCTTCTGAGAGTAGGTGAGTCATTCTCATAAATGCGTGTCGCATCCCACAGGTGAAAGCGAAGCAGAAAGTCGGGTGTTGTATCCTTCACATTCATAAGCAGCGATCCTTTCAATGCCTCCATTTCTTCCACTATCTCATCCTCCACAAGCTTAATCGCTCTCAGTCTCATCCATGTCCGAAGCTTCTTCCATCCTCTATCATCAGCCTCCACAACATTCAATAGCTTCTCGATTGCCATACTGCTGTAGAACTTGCTACGGAACACGTCAAAACCTTCATGTTTCCTTATCGTCACAAGCACAAGGTCCATAGGGCTCATTCGCATATCTCAAAGCAATGAGGCTATTGCGAGAAGTTTGGCATTTTCCGTCAGAAAAGAAGGGTCTGTAGTCCAAAAGAGTACGTTGCTTCTTGAATCTGTTGAGCTGTTTACTTGGTGCCAGGGAGGTGGAAAAGAAAAAAATGG
Organism: Neonothopanus nambi; assembly: GCA_003987895.1. Lineage (NCBI taxonomy): Eukaryota > Fungi > Basidiomycota > Agaricomycetes > Agaricales > Omphalotaceae > Neonothopanus > Neonothopanus nambi. The sequence continues at coordinate 15,566 of RCHF01001080.1, forward strand.
ATAAGAAGGATACTGGTAGTAGAGTGCAGGAGGATCAATGGATGATAGGCCACGGAATGTAGGTTCAGGCGAAGAGAGAGCAGGAGATCCAGTTGACGAGGTGGCCATGCTGCTAGAGCCTAACGAAACTACCCAGCTGTTGAGCAAGTCACAGAGAATAAGTTCAAAGCAAGTTTATTGAGTCCCAGAACTAGTTACGCGTGAAAAGAGAGAGGAGAACGACGCGACGGACGACAACGAACGTAGAAGGAGCGAAGGTTTGGCATGTGTAATTCACCGGCACTAACGGCGTCACTATAATTTTCAAAGTCCGCGCTCACTCACTGACAAACCTTCCAGCTTCCAGAGTTACTGCCTACGGCAGTCTCTCGACCTGTGGTTCGACGACTCCTTATTAGGCAGGCGGTCACGAGCCTAGTAAGTGCTAGCGCGTACTCATCCTTGCTACCTTTGGCGCGTTAGCATGGCCTCTTGGTTGCCGCTCTCTTCCACTTCATTCGCTTCTGGGGCTACCAGCTACAACATTGCATTGCCATCAGCCGTCATTCTCATAACTTTATCGCCTCTGGTGTTGAGCGTCACTGTACGTTCTTCCAGAGGACGAGTCGTTTCCAAGTCGAGGTTTAGATCACCAAGTAGTAACTCATGACGGCGGATAATGGATTGATTATTGTAACGAGTATTATCAGGTACCGTATTATCTCAGCCTCTGCCGATGCAACCCCTCACAAACGGATCGTTGACACCACACATGCCACAAATGGCGTTGTTTTCCATCGCAGTAAGTTAGTCCTCATGATTGTCTCTAGTTAGAATAAACATGTTCCAACTAGTCGATAACCCCTCTGAGCGTCTCGTGGATGAGATCAAGCAGCGCGTAGTGGATGACATGGCCTGTGGGTATGATGGTGTCGAACTAGATGCAGGTAAATGCCGCTTTGATTTTACATTGATAGCTAATGCTGACACCACGTTGAACTTATAGCCCACTCGAACATCCATGATGATCGATAGATCGCGCGGCGCAGACTGTAATGATCCATCGATCACTAATTCAAGACTCACCAACTTTGGCGGTATCCAAAGTGACTGAGATTCTGAAATCTGTTCCCAGTGCCATTCCCGCAAACGGGGTCGGAATTCGCTTCTCTCCTTTTGCAATGGTACCAGGTAGACGGCCTTCGTGTATCCAGGCCAATCGTCTTTTACACTACTTTAATCGATGCACTCAAAGTCGGCTTTCCATCAATGGCGTTCATCTATCGAGCCTCGAGCACTACCTTTGACGAATTTGAATACGCTAGCACCGAGTCACTTGACGTGTTTCGAGCTACGCTAAGCTTCCCTAATGATCTTGGGCCTGAGCTGACTGCAGTCGGCCCTCGATTCATTTCCTCAAACGATCTTTCAGCTGAATCTACCTTCCAGATACCTCAGTGGGAATCTTAATTAAAAATTCACTCGATTTAGCATTTCCGAGAGCATCAGACGCTTCATGGATTTGCTTGCTCGTGGAACAAGAGCTGGCAACCCTGCAAGTCGGCAGAAAGAGACGCAGGCTGGTGTACTCGTGAATAAGCTCGCAGCTGCTTATGATCTCAAGGTGAGCCTAAATGATGGTTCCTCCACTCATCCTCGCATTCGCTGCACTGTTGATCGACTCATCATGGATCGCGGCTGCGAGCTGCTACGGGTCTCGCGTGTTTCCTGCTACGGGAACAGCCTCAGTCACTGAGCATATAACATGTTGCCTATAGGAAGGCTCTGGGTTCACTCGCAGAGGTTTTTCACCAGGTCTGAGGCATGTCCATCTTCTCCATCATTTCTTTGGAAGACGTGAAGGCTCCTGTATCGGACGGATTCATGGCAACTAGAGCCGAAACAAATGTTATTTCTTGTATCGCTTCGTTGTCGCTGGACCTCCTTGCCTATGAGGTACGTCTACCCTTCGTCGAAACATTGCTGAAATCTAACGTTGTTGGAATTAGTTTGCTAGTGACTACTTCCAGGAAGTAAGGGCAGAAGCATGTGCTCTTGCCGACGATTTTCTATATGAATACAAGCGGGATTCATTGTCGTATCGGCAGCGGATGAGTGAGAAGCCGCTCGATAAAAATTTACTAAAGTACGCTATCAAATTCTTTCACTGACCCTGATGCTTATCTTTTGCATAGCTGTCTGCAAGATTTGAAAAAGTATGCGGACGAAAAATCCTTTTTCTTGCCAACCAATTCGTTGATTTCCGAATCCCCTGAGTCTGAGGAAAGTATGTTAGGCATGTACGAGCAGACGTTGAAGAATATTCGGGCGGATTTCCAAGTACGTACATCATTGTCTCATGAAGAGCATCAACAATGCTCATAATGATTTTGATAGATTGCCTTCGAGTTCAATCATGAGCCAACTCATGGCCAACGGTTAAATACTATGGGGAACAATAACGTTGTAGGGAACAAGAATGTTACGGGGAACCATAATGTTGTGGGGAACAATAATTTTCTTCGAGACTCTGCAAATGCGATAAAGACTACAAATATTGATTCAAACAACAGAACTACTTTCCTTCCTCCTCTTTCCCCTGCTCGCTACAAGAGTTCCGTACCTAAAAGCGAGCTGTCTTCGCACGAGGCAGATTGCCACGTAAAACAGCCGGCCTCTGCTCCTGCTCCTGCTCCTTCTGCTCCTTCTGCTCCTTCTCCTCCCACTCCCCCACATCCGGCACTTCAGATATCGTCACAGTTCACTACACCAGGAGAACTGCCATTTTCTCCTACCACCCCGGTGGAGAGGCCTCATACGTCAGGCGTGCGTGATATAATACGTGAAGCTGTGGACGCGCTGGTGATGAGTGGTGGGTGGGTTTTCAGCTGGTTTCTTTTTGTGAAGCGTACGTTTCTGGGGTAGATGCATGGGCTGTTGCCTGGACTGGATGCCTCGGTGTATCTTCGACCAGGTATTTGCGCGGCGCACGAGAAAGCCTCAAGGTAGGCTTCAGACACCATGTTGCTCTTCATAGTGTAGTGGTAGATCCACGACAATGATACAGCATTGATAGTTAAATTTACAGTACAACGATCAAAATGAGTGTTGAAACAAACCTCTGGCAATAAACCAAGAATATTCATCGATGCCAGCACTGAACTCTGTCTTCGCCTTCACACCAACAGTGATTCGCAAGCAAGCTTGAAGATCTGTTGTAGTTGGCGTGGATTGACGCTACTTGGGCTTGACTGGAGCCGGAACGACAAGTCTGCTACCCTTGGTGCATGATGGCCGAGAGAGAGCATGAAATCGACCTCGTGGATGTCAAGAGCATTGTAGAAGGAGTTCTCGTTATCTGATGAAGTTGGTGGCTTCGAGAAGGGTCTGCCGTCGGCAGAGGCTTCCACAAAGCATTTGCACAAAAAAAAACAATTGCTGAGTACTGAGTGCGCAGAGCTCAAATGAAGCACTGCTTAGAAACTTGCAAAATCTGCAGACGCCATCTGTTAAGTAGGTGCCCTTGCTCCGGGCCGGCGTAGTCCGGCTGGTCCTTCGCAAAGTTCAGGCAGGCAAACGCGAGAATCCCTCCCATCGTTATCAACATTCAAAGACCTCCCTATTATTCTTGCTCGAGCATGTACAACGTATCGTACGATGTCCCCAAAAACTTTGTTTTTTCTCTCTGCCCTCTATGTATAATCGCATAGACATGTCGGAACCTCTCACGGACTATTCACGGTGGAGGCTGCTCGTTAACGACGGCGGACGACACACATGGCATTATCTTAGGTCGGACTAAGAATGTCAAGAACAGTCGCAGAATACTGCGGGCAAATTTTGGTTAGGTTTACCAACGGTGAGTGCTAGGCTTTTTCTCACTAATAGGAAAGTGTTTTTTGATTGATTCTCTGTGACTTATTCAGGATTTACTAGAACTAAGTCTAGCCAAAGACGTATTCGAAGCTGCGAAGAACGGGTATACTTTTTATAAAAACCTTCAATCTCACGACGGTCATTGGTCTGGTGAATATGGAGGGCCTATGTTCATCTTTCCTGGTCTCGTTATTGGGTCGTACGTATCTGGGATGACCTTTAAGGACGAGAAGAGAAGAGAAATGATTCGCTATCTCATGAACCGGGCAAATCCTGAGGAAGGAGGCTGGGGCATGTGAGTATCTTGTTTTGAACTTGATATATTTAGTTTCTACATATCTTGCGTCTTTGTCAATGTCTCATGAAACCCCTTAACTGATTTTTTGTTTTTCTAGTCATATAAAAGGTCATTCAACCGTCTTCGGAACCGTACTCAATTACACTTCTCTTCGCCTCCTGGGTCGACCCGCTGAGCATCCTGTCTGCGTTAAAGCCCGAGGGGCCTTCACAACCTCGGCGGAGCTTGCGCCATCCCTGCAAGGGGAAATTTGTGGCTTTCCCTTCTGAATGTGTACGACTGGGCAGGCAACAATCCTGTTCCGCTAGAGCTCTGGCTCCTCCCACCCTCACTCCCCTTCTACCCCAGCCGTTGTTGGATTCATACACGCAACGTCTACACAACGTCTACATGAACTTTGCTCATTCCTACGTAAGGCGCCATTGTCCAAGGCGTACGATCTTATCGTCATAGAGTCGGACCAAAACACTTCTTACCAGAACCCTTGCACCCGTTCGATCGAAGATGTTTAACTTTGTCGCGTGCGTGTATTGCGAAGGACAGGACGCGATTCTGGTGCATTAAGGCTCTACGAGCAAAAACGGGTAGACTTTATGTGGCTTGGGGCGGAGGGTGTGAGTATGGGATCTCGCGTTTATCGCGCAGGTGGTAGTGGAAACTGGTTTGGCGGAGTGGGAGGAGAATAATGAAGGGCTGAAGAAGGCTTTGGAGTGGTTTGAGGGGGCCCAGATGTTGGAGAATCCGAGACATGAGAAGGCGCTTAGGCATAAGTAGTACGAAGGATCAAGGGTATACCGTCAGTGATTGTACAGGCGAGGGCCTCAAGTCCGTCCAATTCCTCCAAAGCCTAGAGTAAGTCCTGGAAATCAACTTCTCTCCTCTAATTGTTGCTAACGTGAGGATTAGCTATATGCCAAAGCTTGTATCGGAAGAACGTATGTGCTGGGCTGTTGATACTATGCTCTCACTTCAAAATTCCAATGATGGATTTGCAAGTTACAAGCTTGTGCGCGCACCGTTATGGATCGAATGGCTGAACCCCACCGAAGTATTTGGTCTGTCAAAATGTTCACAAAGTCCTTTTTCCCGCTAACATGTCTATTATTCCAGGTGACATCATGACAGAATATTGCTTTCCGGGATGTACAACCTCCGGATGATGGGCTCTCGCTTCGATCTGTTTTATAGCCATGGAGCAGTGGATTTCCAAGTACGTCGTCTTGTGAAACTCGTCTTTCCAAACGCTTAATATTTTTTTTTGCCTCTTTCGTGTAGGTTGGGCCTCTTCCGATTTCGAATGAAAGCACTGTCTCCGAATTGGACTGGTCAACTATGTACCAACTTGAAGGGCGTTGCGATACATAGGAATTGCCACGCTGATGAGGATCTTACGAACGAGTTCAAGGTGAGTCACGTTATGGACTTCCCGAAACGAATCGAATGCTCATTGGGTTGTAGTATACTGTTTCTGCCAGCGCCCAGGATTTTGTAACCGATCCCTTGAATGGTGTACGTCGCACTCCCTCATACATGCGATCAAGTTCGAACTCGCCTCTGACGACGACGACGACGACTCACCATACACCCAATACCACCATTCAATGGGTGACCTAGTGGCGTATACCCACCTCCATTTTCGATGGCGAGACCCTTCTCCCTCAAGAACTTTACTTCGAAGTCAACACTACTGACCGTGATCCTACTGGCTGGTCGGTCATCGGCTGGTTGTACAATAACATCTACTTCAATTCTACCGCTACGTTCTGTGGCGCTTGGGAAGCCGGGGAATTGAAGAATACGACTAGAAACTATGAGGGTTCATGAATCGGGACTGATTATCAAGGACCTAATACTTCCCGTTGGCGCGACTTCTACAATGTAAGATAGTAAGAAGACGCTTCCTGTGGCCTTCCCTCCTTCCGGTAGTGATGGGTCGAGGTAGAAGGTTGATGTTCAGAATCAATATGTCGAGTGGAGTACGTTTCTACTGTTCGTTGTGAACGCCTACTCATGTGAAGTTTTTTCTAGTGGACTTCAGCTTCGACAACACTTTCTCTCATGACACCAGACTTCAACTCTTTGACATCCAATACCGGCAACAACATATCATCTATGAGTTAGGTCTGAAAGAGGCTATTGTGCGTTGTGCTGGAAATGACCCTGTCCAAAGTGGTACTGCTTACCTTGACGCTGTAAGAAAGTGTTTCTTTTAGCTTCTCTCTATGGTTTTGTTTATGCACTGGTGATGGACTGTGAACAAATACTAATATTCAAGAGTCTGTACATAGACTATCTAGATACCGGTGAACATACACGCATCATACTGTATATACCTATAAGTATACTTTACTCGAACGTAACTTTAATCTTTGTATCATTCTTCATAAGAGTTGCCGAGGAAGCATCGCATTGAACAACACGTATCTCCTCAGGTCTGACAGAGTCGGGCTGTAACATGTGTAGCTGTAGTACAGCATCTTGAATGTGCAGTTTCTGCTCCAGAGAAAGTTAAGACACAGGATGAGTGGAATATCCATTGTTTAGGTTCACCTGGTGAGCATAAACAGCTGAAAGCTTGTTCACAAGTTCATGAGCCTGCTGTTCTCTCTCTTGACTCACAGTTTTACCAACAAGCTCATCCATGAACATTTTGACACTCTCAGCAATGCTAAACAGAGCGAGACTTCGAGTAAGATTTGAAGGTGGCTGACAGAGAGACTGAGGTCAAAATACAAAATACATACAGTCGTAACTCTTCTGGTTGGGCCACTTCATACTTTGAGTTCCCCTCCCTGATGGTGTGGATGTACAGATATATGGCTTGAGCCAACCTCCAGGGAAGAGTATTGATATGGGGGTAAATTGTAGTATTCTTATATGACGGATGAAGATCCTGGAGCAGGTGTAGCAAAATTTCAACTCAGTAAATAAACAATAGTCTATGAATTTATTACTGATGTTACACACCTCAAGCCTATGGAGGCTTTCCAATGCTAGTGATAGGAGCCCCATCATACGGGGGGATGGAGATTCCTCAGACCACTGAGTAAGTGAGCTTGAGATAACATGAGTATGGTGCTTTTGTTGCTCTGGTGTCATTGGCCCTGGCAGCATGAGTAGCTGTAGTACAGCATATTGAATGTGCATTTTCTACTCCAAAGAAAGTTAAGACACAGGATGAATGGAGGATTCATCATTTAGGTTCACCTTGTGAGCGTGAACAGCTGCAAGCTCATTCATGAGTTCATGAGCCCGCTGTTCTCTCTCTTGACTTGCAGTTTCATCAACAAGCTCATCCATGAACATTTTGACCCTCTCAGCAATGCTAAACAGAGTAAAACTTTGATTAAGATTCTTATTGACTCAGAGGTGGCTGACAGAGAGGCTGAGGTCGAAATACAAAATACATACCGTCGTAACTCTTCCGGTTGGGCTACTTCATACTTTGAGTTCCCCTCCCTGATGGTGTGGATGTACAGATATATGGCTTGAGCCAACCTCCAGGGAAGAGTGTTGATATGGGGATAAATTATAGTATTCTTGTATGACAGATGAAGATCCTGGAGCAGGCATGGCAAAAATTCAACTCAGTAAATGAACAATAGTCTATCAATTTATAACCGATGTCACACACCTCAAGCCTATGGAGGCTTTCCAATGCCAGTGATGGGAGCCCCATCGTATGGGGGGATGGAGATTCCTCAGACCACTGAGTAAGTGAGCTTGAGATGACATGAGCAAGGTACTTTTGTTGCTCTGGTGTCATTGGCCCCGGCATCGTAGCACTGATTTGAGACGGAAGACGAGCGTGAACAGCTGCAAGCTCATTCACGAGTTCATGAGCCCGTCGTTCTCTCTCTTGACTCGCAGTTTCACCAACAAGCTCATCCATGAACATTTTGACCCTCTCAGTAATGCTAAACAAAGGGAAACTGTTATTAAGATTCTTATTGACTTGGAGGTGGCTGACAGAGAGGCTGAGGTCGAGATACAAAATACACACCTTACGAACCCTTCCGGTTCGGCGAACTCTTCTGGTTTGGCAAACTCTTCCGGTTTGGYGAACTCTTCYGGTTTGACGAACTCTTCCGATTTGGCGAACTCCTCTGGTTTGGCAAACTCTTCTGTTTTGGCCATCTCTTGATATTCTGAGTTCCTCTTAATGGCATAGATGACATAGATGTACAGAAATACGGCTATAGCCAACCTCCAGGGAAGACTGTTGATATAGAGATAAACTTTATTGTTATACGACGGATGAAGATCCTGGAGCAGGTGTAGCAAAAATTCAACTCAGTAAATGGGCAATAGTCCATCAATTTATAACCGATGTTAAACACACCTTGAGCCTATGGAGGCTTCCCAATGTCAGCGATGAGAGCTTCTTCGTAATGGGGGATGAAGATTGCTCAGACCACTGAGTAAGTTGTCTTTGGAGAGCACGAGGATCCCGCGACAACAAAGTGATACCAGAAATAACAGCCATTTCGAGGCGAGATGTCGCCGAGTCTTCTGACCTGACAACAGAACGTCCAGTATTTGCCGGTGATGAATTCGGGTTGAGAAAAGCGAAATCTGGTAGAAATAGTCTCCGGGGTCCGTGTTACGGATGTTGAAAGGAAGCAGAGCACTCACTGTCGGAAATAGATACCGAATAGACAGAGAGTATTTTCCTAACCAGGTCATCATCATCAGGAACATTTGACGCCAGCTGTGAGTCGAAGGTCAATCTTGGAAGGAAGGACGGTAGTGAATTCATGAGCTAACCGGATCCAAGACCGAGCACCACTCATCGTCATGCGTTATAGCAACCTTGACTTCCTCATTCTAGCGTAGGACGTTTGAGTAATGATTCGTAGTTCATGGCACTAACCAGCGTACCTGGGAGAGGAGAAAACGGTTGACAACGTCGGATGGGTGGTACAGCTGCTCGAGAGGAGACTGTCAGATATGCTTGGCGGAAGGCAAAAAAAGAGAAAGACAGAAAAAGATATTCGAAAATGCACCTGACGTCTATCTGGGATATGTTGAATGCTGAACGTTATCTTCGGAGAAGATAGCTCCTTCTCCTGATGATCATCTCCCTTCCGCGGTCCTGCTTCCGAGTCCACCGCTGAGCCTGAGCCTGAGCTCGATCCACTGGACCCTCCATCGAGCCCAGAAGACCCAGCTGAACCCGAATCAAATGGAATGTGAGTACCCTTCGAAAAGATGATGTCTGGAGAGGATTCCACGACTGAGGATAATACCACGTTATCCTTGCCTCCACCACCCCTTTCATCTTTGATGGCTATCTTGAACCCTCGAAGAAAAACGCATTGATTGAGTCGCTTCGTAGGGAGTTCACGAACGTCCCCAGGGTGCACATGAGCCCCAAACTCAGGTCCGCTCCTACTCGAAGCTGTACCCCCGCCTCTCCAAATACACCACAAGCTCGACCTCTGGTCGGGGCCAGAACCCGAAACATCACCGGCACCCTCCACGCCCCGACCCTCGCCTTCAACCTCATTAATCATGGGAAGGTCCAGAGAGCAAGAATTCTCTAGTGCCGTATGCTCGCAGAAAGACGCTACAGCCCAGCAGGTACACTTATCGCACCCGGTGACCAGATACAGCGAATTATTCGGCACCTCCCATCCTCTTTGATCATTGACGTATTTGTACCATTCGACAGCATGCTTTAATGCGTATCGTCGAAGAGTCTGGCGATTACGTGCATCGAGTCCATTTGCTCCTTCTGGTAACACGAGAATCGCGCCTTCAGACTTGGATGTTTTGAACGAAATCGTCAACTTGCGAGTTCCTGGCCTATAGCAAAAAAGAGAAAAACCACAAGTCTCAGTGATACAGGTTCCAAGAAGGAAAAATAGAGTGGGTGCTCTACTCACAGCTTAATCTCTGTACGCTCAATCTCAGAACTTGTTATGTGCGAATTTTTCGTGAACTTCTGAGTAACCTCGTGTACGTCCAGGGTCTCTAAAGGGCAGGGTATGAATCCGTCTGGCACATCTTCACGATTCCGGTAGGTTTGACAGACGTTGAATAAAAAACTGAAACCACCGTTTTCGTTCACTATACCGACATCGCCTACTCTCACGCCGTCTCGAGTATGGGCAAGTGCCACCCTTTGGCCTTTAGACGGTTCTGGGACCCAGAGTGGGTATCCCTGACGTTTCAGGAGCAGAAGACGAGCGTAAATATCACTGTCTATTCCAATGAGAGGAGGTGTAGTAGGCGCTGGTGGGGATGCGGGCGATGATTGGATCGGATTCTGAGATGATGTTTCTCGGGATGTCGGAGGGTATATTGTTTGCTGGTAATTGATTGCACTGATGAATGTACTACTGTTGGTAGAGAACTTTTGAGCATTTGAAAGCATCCTGTTGATCAAAAACACTCGTTACTATGAGTGAAACATTCAACATCATTACTTATGTAACGCACTGTATGGATGTTGGATTCGAAGCCTCTGATGCCGCTGGGGGCAAAGAGCGCTGTTGAATTTTACCTCCCGATGATGACAAACCCTCGTTCACTGGCATCACCCTTTTCCCCTTCTCCGTTAGACTCGAGGCTTCCCCCATGACACAATGTTGAGAACTCGACGATAAATTCGAAAGAAAAGACGCAGATGGGTAGACATTTGTCGCATTTTGTGGTGTAATTGTCTTAAAGACATTCGATGGAATTTGCGCCAGAATAGCTGTAGAAAGCTGTTGCACGCCCCCATCAGAGGGCTCCGCCCTCTCGTTCGAGGAATCGTCCTCCATCGTAACACTCGGGGCTTGTCCCATGGCTCAGCTGGGAGGGACTGTTATGGGATCTGTGGTTGTCGTCAATGAAGATGGCGGTTTGAGCTGAAGATGCCAAGCGCTCATCGACATCCACCACATCCCTTGCCATATTTCACCGTGAGATGCCAAAGATGGAACGAGGGGAGCGTCTAGTTTGTCCGCCCAGGAAAAACCATCACAGTCAATTAAATTTCGATGGAACTTGCGCCGTAACGCGTAACATTTTGGGGTCGATTTATTTTTAAGAGGCTTTGGATCCGACCGACCCTGAACACATAGTGAGTTTCAACGATTTCTAGTCTGATTGGGACTGGGTAAGTATGTAAGCTTTCGTTTTTTGATGCTTCTCGGACCCCGGCGTATCAGTACTTGGTCCATGCCGGTAATAGACTCCTCCTCCTTATCTAATGGATGTTGGGCAGTTGATAAGCCAGAGAGAGAGAGAGTAGAACGAGAACGTACGGTAAGAGTCGGTGGAGTAGAGGAAGTCAGTGGAACGTATAGGATTTCAGAGGTTTATCGATATCTTGTCCCGCGTAAAGAATTTACAAAAAGCAGCGAAGGTACGACAGGGTCCGACGGGATGCCATTCAACAAAACTCGCTTCGGGGTCCGGCCCGGGATGCGTTTGACGAGACTACGACACTGTATGCGTCACCATGAGGTCAAGCACGGGACGTGTAGTGAAAAAATGAGGACAAAATCTTCTTTTTGCACCCCCCCACTCTCAGTACCACCTTCATTCCACGACAAAGTACCGGTGTATATCACCTTTCTTAGCTCCACCGCCAGACTAAAACTCCCGCGATATCCTTTCGTATGTTCCACGGCTCCATAGCGCTCCATGCCCATCATCACTCTCTGCTCATTCGTTGATCTCCTCCATGCGCGCAACTTGGATGACAAGCTGGTCTTTGCGCTCTTCACGACGAGTAAGGATCTTTTTAAATTAAGCATAGGATATACCAAGGAAGAATGAGCGGGTGCGCCTCGATGAAAGTTACCATACCAAATCTAGTGAATCCTTTACATTTTCGAAGGAACGTCGTGTTTTGCTTTTATACTTCATCCGAGGGCGGCTGAGCAGCTTTGAACACGAGCAGATACTATCCATATCTTTGTAACAAGTTGAGTGTTATTGTCCTGGACGCAGATCCCGATTAGACGAAATATATGATGATAGGGATTCCTGCATATAAGCGTCTGTCTTTGCTTTATCACGAATAATAGGTATCGCATAAATGCAATAATGATAGTCGCAACCTAGGCTCTAAGACAAGCCCATCGTCTATGGATTATGCTCGTAGACTTGAATCCCCCCAGGTCGGTAGTGCGTTCAACTTCAAGATTGACAAGTATCAGCTTCTGGCTGCAAGTTACAAAAATGAGAAATGGAACTCACATTCCACAACATACGAAAGTTCTTATGTCGACTCCCTCAGACCCGAGTCCTACAAAATGGGTATGGGATACTCATTATTTCCTAAGTCCAGCGTATCAAAAGCATAACTCCACACGCCGTGCCTGCGATGACGACCATTGTTGCAGAAGCACTACTTGGAAGTATTGGGACAAGGACGTGCAGTTGGGTATATTTCAGACATCGCACGCACAAAGTACAACACGAGGGTAGCCTATAGCGTGCAGAGACAAACAAAGAAAACTTTATTGGGCAGTGACGGCGCCTCGTCCTCAACGAACAGCTCCCTGTGTGACTCGTAGTGCGTATAGCTCAATATGAGTGTGATGGAAAACGTTTGGATTTCCTAAGTGAAGGGACGAGCGAGACGAGGGATATATGTCATGTAGAAGGGGTGGGTGAAGCTGTGATTGAAGACCTCCATTGGGCCAAAGGGCGACAGTGGTATGGCAGATAGGAGGGAGTACAGTGGCGAATGTGCAGCCTGACTTCGAAAGCAGTGGCAGCGGGAGGTTCGTCGAAGGAGTACTTTGTGTCGAAGAAACGGAGGGAATCAAGGTATCGTGCAGCGGCGACATCTCTCAACGTTGGAGTACAGAGTTGGTCAAAGAGAAGGGAGGAGCGACAACAATATTTTCCACTGGAAACTCCACAAGCATCAGCACCGAAAGGCGGGTGCTGCTGCTGAAAAAACGACACACATGAGAACGAGGAAGGAATATAAGACTAACTGAGACGAACCTGGGAAACAAACGAAGAATGTTCATCGATGCCAGCACTGAACTCCATCTTCGCCTTCGCGCCACACAGATCCATGCGTAGCGGCAAATTCCAACAGTACTTCACAAGTAAAGTATCGACCTCGAAGATCCACGATAACTGGCGTGAGTTGATGCTACCTAGGCTTAGCTGGAGCCGGAACGACGAGTCTGCTACTCTTGGTGGCGGAGGAAGAATAAGGTCAGCCTCGATGGACGTCAGGAGCATTGTAGAAAGAATTTTCATGATCGGATGACGTTGGTACCACATTGACGGGAGACTAGGCTCGAGGGGAGAATACGACACAGAAGTAGTGGGCCAAAACGAGCGAGGTTTGATACAACTAATGAAATATTGTGAGGATATAAAATAAAAGAGGAAAGACGACATTGCGGACCTTTGAAGACAAGCCGGCAGCGAACAACCTCCATGCCACGTCGCATGTGTTCATACTATAAGCGCCCACTATCCCGCTGAACCTCTGCCTCCAGCCCTCCGCGCCATACGCTCGGATATTCGTATAGGGTGCCCTGCATTGCATATTTTTCCCTTGTCATCGTCCCTATTCCGACTGTTGTCGACAATCGCAATCGTGAGGTGCAGTGTTGAGAAATCACCGAGCTTAGTCTTCATCTAGCGAGATGTTGTACGTCGTTCACTGCTATCGATACCTAGTTCCTCAGCACGAGTGGGACGATTAATGCACCAGGAGGAATCAATGAGCCGCACTTGCAGGAGCAGCAGGGGCAAAGATAGTAGGAGAGGCCGTTTGGGTCAAGGGTTTGAGGTATTGGTGGCAAAGAGGGTGGTAGGAAAAAGGCGCCATTCTGAATGTTGCGATATTGGTCTGTAAAGAAGAGTTGATGAATTGAAAGAATAAACAAGAAGACGATGCTTACCCAAGCCTACGAGTTTCGTTCAGCATCTCGAATATCTGTAGCCAGTTCGTCATCGTATGTAGATAGCTGGTGGTGCTCGAGTGAGGTTCAATGAAGTACGAGAGAGACCAGGCTTGGTTGCACCGACAATAATGCCGCTATTCCAACGCCGGCAATGATATCTCATGGATAGATGTTCGAAATGTTTGAGGAAACGCAAATGCGGGTGTGGCGGTTGAAGAGTGAAAGAGATGTCGATGAGGAGTTTGAGAGGCCAGGTGGCTCAAAACACTGACAAGAAACGTAGATACTCGATTTGTTGGAGGTGAAATTAGGATGTAGYGGAGTGYCAGCGGGCTTTGAGGRYTGYTGGAAGGGYCATGGAAAGTAGAAGGGTCGGAGAATTGGTACTGAATGAGAAAACGCAATTAGATTAAGAAGAATGAAAGCTTACCTAGAACCGGTCCAATCCCAAGCTATGCTTGCATACATTTTCGACAAAAAGCTCAAATATCTTGCTGTTTATCGGTACAAGTATAGACTGGTAGGGATGGTCAATGGGAGAGACGTTCATGCTGCGAAATGAGGCTTATTCTATTCAGAAACCCGATTTCTTAGAGAAACCCGGGGTTAAGCGAGAAACCTAGGCCTAAAACACAGTGAAGGCAGGGTTTTCTCGGCCAGTTCTCGGACCCAATACCGGGCAGCAGTGGAGATAACGTGACCGGCAGATCATTGATGGTAAATGGAGCCGCTCGGCAATGTAAGTACTTCAACCTTTGCATACCACAACAGTGCAAGCTTTTGCAAAGTATCCCTCAGCCAATTGTTGCCAATATACTTGATATTCTCTCCTGAACCTTAGCTGCATTTAATCTCTGTTAATTCTGTGCCATAGTGCCCAATCACCATTTTTTAGCTGCTTACAACTGTGTTGGGAATGAATTACCAGTACCCCACAGACTTATACACATATATCATACTAATTAGAAATACATCTGAGACAGCTTTCTGGTAGATATGGAACTCTCTGTTGACCTCTTCCCCTCCATTGTTGAGCACCTGTTGAGCACAGATGAAGCCTTTAACGTGTGAGAGACATCGGCATCTAAACGGCTACAGGCCGTTGGCGGGAATAGCCGTTGATGATGTAAGTATACTGGCAACCACGGCCGGTGTCTCCCTTGCCACCCGGGGGGTTTCTGAATAAGGATCTTAGAAAGGGGGTTTCTCAATAGAATAAGCTGCGAAATGATGGCAAAAGCCATCTACCATATGAAACTAGTAGGCGGTGATTGAACGTTGGATCCACAGTGACCGCTGTATATTGCATGCTGCATAAAGCAGAGCAACCGGTCCTCTTCAATTCACCTGCAAATTTTTGTGGAATTCCTAAACAATGGATAGTGGGAAAGAAACCGCATTTGCACTGGCATCACACGTGCTTGATCTGACCTCATGTTTCCAGCATGTTTCCAATTAATTTGTGGGCATCAAGGGATGTACACTGTAATTGATATCCCATTTCCTCGATTATTGAGAATTTCTTGTCTTGATCATCAGCCGTAGTCTAGTGTCAGTACTTGCAGCTCAAAGGTAGTACACTTTGCCACTGGCATCTGCCAACCTCCATATTGACCTGCAATAGAAAAATGCAGTACACCACACCTTTGCGAGACCTCTGATCATCTGGCCTGCCAATTGATCGTTGATAATCAGTCTTCTATGCACAGCCTCCCATGTACCAATATAAAAACAGGATGGAGACCATAATGGATAGATTCTACTCCTTCCCATTCTCCCACCATGGATGCTCATAGAGACCTTGAAGGTAACAACAGGTATGTGTGCTCCTATATTCAAATGACCAAAGACAGCAAAACTGATAGGTTGCATCACATCAATAGAAACCAATTATATCAGACACCTCCAAGTGTAAATTCTATGGCTATGTCTCAACCCAGGTAATGCTAGATGATTTGTCTATCAAAATAGTGTATTAAGAAGTTATAGGGTTGAATTCTTCAACCAGAGCTCCAATTTCACTATCAGTGGTGGCCAGTTCACCGCTATTGGAGGAGATCACTACACAACAGTAAATAGTAAGTGAACCAGAGTGTATGAGTATATGAGAATTGAAAGTGTTCATATTTTACTTTAGCTACTGATCCAAAGTCCAAAATCCTACAGTGGCTAAATGCACCTAGCTCACAAGTGAACTTCAGAATTGCAAGAGATAAGAAGGAGCCAGGTACTGGTGACTGGCTTCTTGCTGATAACAAATTTCTTCAATGGAAAGAGAATGGGAAATTATTGTGGCTGCAGGGAAAGGGTAAGCAATTTATTCAAGTAGATCATACCATATCTGACTGTAGTATAGCTGGTGCTGGAAAGACTTTCTTGTGGTAAGAACATTTTCCAGATTCACTTAAAGTTTGAAACCCATTTAGATACTACTTCTAGTACTACAATCATTGACCAGCTTCAGAAAGAGAGAGAGTCAGACCAACTCTTACCTCCAATCTATCACTACTTTGACTCAAGAGACAAGTCAAAGCAAGAATACCGAGGCATGATTTCATCTCTGTTGACTCAGGTAGTCTTATACTCTCCAGAGGTTCCTTATGGACTGCAAGAGCTATATGAAAGACACCGAGATGGACATCAGGAACTAGCCCTGTCTGACATAGAAGGTGCCCTTAGTCATCTGCTAGTGCCTTGGTCATCTAAGAAGCCAGTATACATTATCCTTGATGCCATGGATGAATGTGAAGAGAGAGCACAGGCTAAGGTTACTGCATTCATTCAAAGTCTGCTTGGTCTGGACAAAGTCTACTGTCTGGTGACTAGTCGCCACTCTCCAAAGGCAGACATTGTCAGCAGTGCAACAATCATTCAGCTGCATGCTGAAACCATCAAAGCAGATATTACTATCTTTGTAGATGCCTCTATCCCACTACTAGAACTCAATCCTGATCTAGTGAGTGAGGTGAAGGAACACTTGATAAATGGGGCAGATGGCCAGTAAGTTTTCAAGTTCATCTATTACCAGTATTGAATCAAGTGAATTAATTTAATTCAGGTTCAGATGGGTGGATTGTCAAATTRCCACACTTATGRAATGTGGAACAYYAMSAGMARTSAGACAAACTTTGCAGACACTTCCACACACACTTGAAATGACATATTTCACAAAGTTGGAAAGTATTGAAGAGATGCATAGAGAGGATGCAAAAATTATCCTTCAGTGGCTTACATGTGCTTCAAGGCCATTGACACTTAGGGAGCTGGAGGAAGTGTTAGCTACTGACTTGAATAGCTCCTCATTCCAGCCTGAAGATCGAAACCCAGGTCTTGGGAGAAGGCTTCACAAGATTGTTGACACAACACTTGTGACTGTAGCACATGAAATAGTGCAGCTTGCTCACCATTCTGTTAAGGAGTTTCTGATGGTTGAGCATATGAAAGCTGAAGCCACTGCATTCTTTCACATTGATGAGCAATTGGCACATAGTGTTATTGCTCACACATGCATGATCTATCTTCTACATTGTGGCATGGATGCAGATGGTCATAATAGAAGATCCATAGATCAGGAGGACTATCCCTTGGCTATGTATGTGGCAGAGCATTGGACACATCATGGAAAATTATTAAGAAGCACAGATCAGAGTGCAGTTCAATGTGGAGTGGAACTCCTAAACCAGGGAAATCCTGCATTTCTTCATTGGTTGAAATTAAGCAATCCAGATGAATCATGGAGGGGTAAGAATGAAGATTTGACTTTGGAAGAAGTTGGATCACCACTGTATTATGCAGCACTAACAGGGCTTTCTGCTATAATAAAAGAGATGGCTGCTCCTGGACAGCAGGGAATTGGAGATCCACATTTATCCTCAGGAGTAGATGTGAATGCTCAGGGTGGTGAATATGGAAATCCTCTCCAGGCTGCTRCTCAGTCTGGAAATGAGGCAGTTGTGGAGCTCCTCCTCTCCTCAGGTGCAGATGTGAATGCTCAGGGTGGTAGATATGGAAATGCTCTTCACGGTGCTGCTAAGTTTGGAAATGAGGTAGTTGTGGAACTCCTCCTCTCCTTAGGTGCAGATGTGAATGCTCAGGGTGGTATATATGGAAATGCTCTCCAGGCTKCTGYWMAGTCTGGAAATGTRGCAGTTGTGCAGCTMCWTCTCTCCWCAGGKGCAGATGTGAATGCTCAAGGTGGTGAATATGGAAATGCTCTCCAGGCTGCTGCAAAGTCTGGAAATGTGGCAGTCGTGCAGATCCTTCTCTCCTCAGGTGCAGATGTGAATGCTCATGGTGGTAAATATGGAAATGCTCTCCAGGCTGCTGTTTGGTCTGGAAATGTGGCAGTTGTGGAGCTCCTTCTCTCCTCAGGTGCTGTGGCAAGTGCTCAGGATGGTGTTCAAACACATGCTATGCTACCCACTAGTAGAAACCAGTTCAGCAGCATTGAAGATAGCAGACCACAGAAGTTTCCACAGCATTCTTAAATCCCTCAACTCCCAGTTGAGTAAATAGCTACTTACTTGGTCTAGTCTTACTATGCAGTGAACACAAGCCCTAACATTCCTCCCCACCCTTCTTTTGATTCTGTCAATTTGCACATAGCTCAGATTCAGGGCTGTCCATTACAGTATCACTATCTGTACAATAGTTACTTCTCATGCTTATGAAGACAGTGTGCTTGACAACATGAATGAGAAATAGAATTGACATTAGCTTGAGTTGTACACCCTTATCTGAGTGAAAATATCTGAGATCTCTGGACACTTCTCCTTTTTCTTCTTCTTCCACACTCTCATCTGTCCATTCTGTGGCATCAACTCTGTGATCAATAGCTTCAAGTTCCCAATACTTATTTCTCCATCTCTGCACAGATATATGTGACATGTTCACAAAATCAATGGCAAGGGGGTATAGCACAAGCAGGAGTTGGCTATTAGACCATTCTGTGCAAAAACATTTCAGAGCTCAGCTACTGACCCCTCGACAGGCAATACTTCATTGTCTGCTTACTAACTCCTCATCTGTTTCTAACCCACCACACCTCATTAACCATCTTCTCTATGAATATGGTTTGTGTTGTTTAATAGGTGACATTGACTGGGTTGTACCTCATAATCTTGAACCAATAATGCTATAGACATCTCCCGCAGACTCAAATCCTTCCTTTAGATGAGTCAGATCTGGGGCGAAGTAAGAACTTACACTCCCGCTTCTGCCATATGTACAATTAATTAAGTAGATACCCCGGGCTCTACTGCCAGATATAGCGTGTCACCAGCCACAGCCCCAAGTTCCACTCCCCTGCATTGACTCTACATCCTCAAATCTCACTCATTGTGCCTGTGTAAAGCAAAAAGTTGTCTGAGTATAATGTCGTTGACTACCCAACAACAAGAAGCCCTGGTAGCATTCAAGAAACAGTTATCCGAGGCAAAGTTGTATGTACCCGTGAAGGATGGGGAGCGGGACACTTCACATGATGATGCGAGTTTGCTGTAAGCTATTACTTTCCATCCTTCCATCACAACTGTGCTCACCTTCGACAATACCTACTAACATTCTTGTACTCCTCCACCTATTAATTCGCAAATGTCAACCACCGACTCCACACTGAACCAAGTCGATTCCTCTGCATGAAATCCTTCGATCCAACCCAAGCTCAAAAGCTCTTCGCTGGATCCGAATCCTGGAGGTCAAAGAATAACGTTGATGTGCTATTTGCCTCTTGTTTGGTGGAGGAATTTGATAATATGAAGAGGTTTTATCCAGACAGAAAGACCAGTTTATGTGTATCAACTCGCAGCTATGGATTCGAAGAGACAGAAAGAAATTTACGCTGTACCTTCCGAGAAAAGAATGTAAGCCACCTACCATATCACGTATAACACTAACTGTAACACTCACCTCCACCCAACCTAGCCTTGCCTTTGAACACATGACCCGTTTCCTCCTCCCACTTTGCTCATCTGTCCCCCACACAGGTCAAGACACACCACCTCCCACCCCCACTTCCCCAGCACCCTTAATGTCCATAACGATGATAACCAATTTCGAGGGAGTGGGTATGATGTCAATGTGGGGTCTACGATCCCATTTAACAGATATATGTAAAGCTGTTGTCGCTCAATATCCTGGAACGATGTTTTTCATTGGTGTAATTAACGCTCCTAGTTTTTTCCAAAAATTTGGAGTTGGTTTTCTGTGAGTTTCGCATTCCGGAGTCAGAGAAGTTCAGTTTAACAGTCCCAATCCCGATCCGGGATTTTCTTTTTGACAGACACTATTGGACGAAAACACCAGAAGTAAAATTCATTTTCTAGAGAAAGACTACAAACTGGTGTTGTATGAACATATCGAGAAGAAGGATTTACCTAAACAGTTTGGAGGTGATTTGGATTGGAGTTATGATGATGAACCTTTGATAGATGAGGAGATTAAGAAGGTGTTGGGAGAGGAGGAGGCACCGAAGGGACCTGTGGTGTTTAGAGGGGGTAAAGTTGAGAGACCGTGAGGAGGGGAGGGGAGATGAGGGGAGGGGAGACAAAACTTGGAGTACGTGAATCTTGGGCTGTGTAGAGGTAGATGTAATGGAAAGAAAGCATCAACGTAATGATATAAGTTTAATAGCACATATCGAGTTGAACACTGGCCACCACATACGTGTGCAACAGGGCTGTAACAAGGTCAGGATTCGAGAAATTGTAGAGAAAGCGAGGATGCAGCTCTGATAAGGACTACAACGATGATTATGAGTACTTGCGACTCCACTGCTATCCTTGTCGTCCCAAATGTCCAGTGCTCTCCAGCAATGCCTCCATGAATGGAATCAGAGTAAGGGTCGACGTCCAGGGTTGGTCCAGGGATACGCAGCCTCTAACCTGGACCCATCATGCACTTTTCACCTGACCGTAAAATTTAAAAATTGCAGGCTCCAACCATCCATATCTTATATGAACTCCAAACTGCATGCTGCTCTTTCACGACCCTTCACCTTGACTACCATCTACCATGACCACCAGCTACATCAATTCTCTGTTGATGCTTGAAAAACAGGTCTCCGATCTTGACCAACAACTGACGAACAGGGAGGGCTCGGATTCTGAGTCCGAGTCTTCCGGCACAAAAAGAGGCGTGCACAAGAAAGTCGAAAATTTCGTGAAGGAGGTTTGTAAAGTCATATGAGATGCCTCTGAAGATGTGTCTTCTGCTACACAGATGCCATCCATTGTAGAAAAAGGACAGGAGATACTTGAAGATCTCGTCGAGATGGCTTATGACCGTCATGACCTATGTGACTTACTTGTGTCACTGAGGTCACACAGACAACTCTTTCCACAGTGCGAAACATTCACATTCGATGGAAGAGGTGTTGCATTCGCTCAGGGAGAGTATGGGGTCTGTCACTCTTGAGGTGTTGACAAATGAGGGGCACTGGAAGGCGGTTGATATGTAGAGCACTGGGTGAGTTGAGTTTGCTTAATTCCTCTTGGCGTTCGGGTCTCTATTTTCTTGGCTTCTTCCAAGTTCCGTCCCTCTATCCTTCACTTTCTTCCTTTTAGCATTCACTTCCCTATTATCCCAACTTCTGCTTTTTGGCTTTGTGTTTTTTCTTCTTTTTTTGCTGGCCTTTTGCTCTTTGAATGTCCACTTTGTTAGCTGACTAATGGTATGGGATTTTTCAGGACAGTAGCATACGTTCTCCTTTGTGGATATTCACCATTTTGGTCTGACAATGTGAAGGTTTCAGTTAAGGAGACTACGGAGGCTAAGATAGGTACTGGAAGAATGTTTCTGAGGAAGGTACGTCAATTCATTCTCTCTCCTTTTTCCTCCCCTTTCCCTTTCCCTAAAATTCCCTTTCCTTTTTCCTTTCTTTTTTTAATGAAGTCTCATATGGTTATGGTCATATTTTATGGCCATGTTTCATATTTGGCATTTCACTAATATCCACGGAGTTCAAGCTTATCATGGCTGAAAAGAACCTTTCTTTATGCATTTCTCCCCTATGCTACCTCTGCTTCCTGTTTTCACGCTGTTCTTATCATTTCTTGCATCTCTCCATGATCACCAATTGATTGAATTTTCATCTCTAGCCAAGGCTATCAAACAACTACCGTACTTAACCCTGACCCAACCAAAAGACCAACAGCAGCCGAAGCTTTTGATGATCCCATAAGCTATTTATGTTTTACCATTTCCAATCCACCCATCCATTCCATTACTCACCACCCCATTTCTTCCTTTCTTCTAGATCTTCGTACTTTCGATCTTGCTACTAGTGGTTTACAACACACACACACCTTCAACTGACCATGATCTCGGCATTGCACACTTTGGCCCACAAGCTCGATAGAGATTCGCAACTGTTTCTGCGAGGGCATAAGGGGTGAGGGTGGGGGGAAAGGGAAAGGGTTGTTGGCTGTTGAGGGCGAGCTGAGGCAAGCTGGGAGGTTGAGGGTGGGGGATGAGGGGCCTGGGGAGAATGACAATGTTGTGGTTACTGCACCTGATCAAGGTGTGGTTAAGGAGAAGGAGGCACTGGAGGATGAGGAAAAGCCAGAGAGAGAGCTGACGGCGACAGCAGAGAAGGGATTGTTCATGCCCAGTTGAAATCGTCTGCAGCATCCATCCCACCATCCAAATCTATGTCGACGACAATAGATAAAGTGTCACACCCAGTACATGGCAATGACTCGCAACAAAGCACTAGACATGCCAGGTTATCTTGACCTTCCAGCTAGTCCGAAAGGCTTTCCTTGCCAGTCTTGATACCGAGAATCATTTCATGCCACTTCTTTGCCTTGTTGGGTTGGTAGGAGCTCTGTTGTATCGATGTGTAGGTGTATCTTGATGTGATATATGACTTGGACAGGTATTTATAGTTGGATTATATTCTTTAATTTATTTTTTTTGCTCGTCCCCTCCTGTATGACGCCTGACGCGCCTGATTGATTCACTATTTTCGATTTATTTTTTTACGTTGAGTAGTAATGATAATAAACAATGCTCATGACTACCCTTTTGTATCCGTATTCGTATTCGCTACCCACTTGTTTCAGTTTGTATATCCCTCTCATCCAGACGGGCCTCTCCAAAGGGTTCTTAGTACCCAACTCACCTGGCCTTTGCTGGACGACAGGGCACACTCCAGCACAAGGTACAGGTTCAGCGTCGTGGTTAACTTAACCACAAGCTCATAACGAGTTCGTCACGGCGTTCACTACTCTAGGAACGTTCGGAAGGTCTACCCGTATACAAGTTCTACACCTCTCCAAGCAAACTTGCTCAAGCACAATGAAAAGGCGCTTGGGCGCTGATGAAAAAGCTATACCGGCGGGCCTCGTGATACATGAGCGACAGCTGGAAGATGGGGGGTTGGAGAGATTTATCGGAGTGGTTCAGTTTGGATTGGGAGCGAGAGTTGTGAAGTTGTGAGTAGTTCGAAGATGACCGTGTTAAAACTGGGTGCATTGGGATTGAGCTCCGTTTTTAGAGATTTAGAATTGGTAGGAAGAGGACGAGCGTCGTCTGTAAAGCTGGCGAGGATAGTAGTCTTCGAAGTTTGAACTTGATTTTTTTTGCACGGATCGTCGTGGTCAGAGTCACCAGAACTTGAGGAAGCAGATGAAACGATGCCTTCACCAGTAATCTTGTAGTACTTCTGATCCACCTGCATCTCTTCGTCACCACTAAGATCATCGCCACTTCCCTCCCACCTTCTCTTCCTCGTTTTCGCTGCCACTAGGTGAAGCTCTTCAACGTCTAAGCTGGAGCCGTTCACCAGGCGCGCTCTTGGGTCGAGGAGGAGGTACACTACCTAGCGTAGACTTTGAAAGCATGGTACGAAAAGAATGAAATGCATGGCACCCCATGCATAAGGTGTTGGGTTGGTGCGAAGTTGACGTGAAGATTCCCTAGAACCAATTCTTTTCTGTTCGGTGTCTTTGAGATATGTGGGCGTAGCGTGTGTTTGAGGCTAGTGCGATTGTAAGGGGTGTCTAGGAGGGTTAATATTGATAGGCTCTTGATCTTGGGCTAGTAATGATGGAGTTCGGAGCGGTAGATATTTGAGACGTTGACGATGAGTTGAGATAATGAGACTCCCGGAGCGTTTACAGGCCACGTAGGAGGATAGATAGGCGCATGTGGAATAGATCGATATCTCGGTTTTCACTAGATATATGCAAGAAAACCATCAGTAAAGAGGTGCAGAGAAGGAAGATAAAGGAAACGGACGCACCTAGCTGAGAGTATCACATCCAACACCGCACCCGTCTCAAATCCTTATCCCTCGACATAAGATTCTCGGCAATCATCTCCCAAATAAGCGCCTCCGGTGCACGAGTCGTCATCCAAGGCGCCCCGTAAGGCTGTGCATACTAGTCCTCGCTGGACGACAGGGTGCATCCCTCAGCACAAGGCGAAGTTCATACGGGTTCGGTGTTGTGATTACTAAGAGCAACAGAAGAGCTGGGGAATGGGAATGAAAGGTCGTATACAGGTGCTACACCCGACCGTTGGTGCGGGTATAAGACCATCGACCATTCGTACGTAGCATAATTGTAGGCTGGCCACTGATGGAGTAGAGGATAGAAACCGAGGACGAGTCAGCGTGAAGGTATGAGACGAGGGTTTGGTCGAGGGGAAAAGCAAAGAAAGAGGGTCAAGAAAGAGAAAAAGAAAGAGTGGCAAGAATTGGAAAGGGAATGGGATGAGAGAGAACGATAACGAGGGACGAGGACCAGCAATGCAACAAGAAAAGAAGAGTAAAAAGGCAATGAAATAAAAAGGAAAGCGAAAGACCCACCTGCACTATCAGCTCGACCAAATTATCCACGTTCGGATGAAGCACCCTCAGAATCACGAACAACGACCTTCTTTTCTTCGTGCGTGAGCGAAATGTTCCTGTGCAACGAGTGTGTTGTTCCTACACTGGGTTCGGAGGTAGGAATGGAAGGGCTAGGGAATGTTCACGTATGACGGCTGCATGTAGGGTAAGAAGAGTCAACGTGAGGAAAGAAGAAGGAATGCCAATGAGAGCAGTGGTATACTAGAGAGCAGCAAGAATGGAAATAAGAATAAGAATCGCAATCGCAATCGAAATCGGATGACAGAAAAAGAGAGAAAGTGAGAGAGACGAGGGCCAGAAAGGAACTGCAACGAGAAAAGAAGAGAGAAAGAACAATGGAACAAAACAAAAGACCCACCTGCATTATTAGCCAAACCAACCTTCTTCATTGCTTCTTCGAACTAAGCGCCCTCATCTCCACCAATGTCCAACAACTTGTCGACATTGATATTCACCGCCTGCGGGAAAACCGCTGCTTGGGAACGTTACTATGACTTGCTGCACTTGAGGTTCGTGCACGATAAGTCGCGTGCATAAGGCGTCGGGTGTGGCGAGGATGAGAATACTCGTAGGCTGATTGTAGGGAGTAAAGGAGTCAGCGTAAGGAAAGAGGGAAAGGAAATGGCACCCACCAGTAACTCCCCTCCATCCATCGTCCGGTCAAAGGATTGCCCTCGCAGAATAAACGTTTCGTTCATAGATACCAAGTCGGCTTCATTCGTTCAAATAATAGATGAAGACGTTCAATTCAACGATCTGATTGACGTGTAAGGCCTGCGAGAGCGTCGAAACGAATCGAGGATAAAGAGGGAAAGTACGCGTAAACCGAAATACCCAAATACGCCTCTCTTCTCACTAATACACTCGTTCTATACAACAAAATTCATTTTGCTTTGCGATTCTTCTGTTGGCCTTCAATTTCTTCGCGAATTTTCAAGAGATTTGAGAAACATACCAACGATCTTCAGAGCCCCGATGTATGTGAGTAAAGAATTCGTTTTTTCAACAGGTCCCTGAATCATAACATCTATCCTTCTTCTCAGTGTCTCAACTGAAACATGTCTACAACTCTTCCGAAGGTCTAGTTCTGCGATCTCTACGAGGATCCATAGCTTTAAACCCACCATTTCGTTTGTGAGTATCATCCATCCATCCGCCCATCCGCACTGCTCTGATTCAATTCCTTCAATTCATTCATTCCTTCATCTTTTCAACGCCCACCTGCATAGACACGCCTCATCGAAATCCCTCTATGTCCACCCCCCTCAATATCCTCGTTCTGTCGTCTCAGGTGTTGGTGCAGGACACGAACCATGACACGCTTCGTACACCGGTTGTGAATGCTTGCAGCAGCTGTATTCACTAGTCCTGGCGCGAAACAGATTTTCCTTGCTATTTGCTCGTTCATCGTCAAACCCGAATCGCCCATCCAAATCCGTCCTCGTTGTGATTAACAACTACACAGGCGACTGGTCAATTTCGGTTTAGCTATTGAGACAACTCGTGCGGAGGGTATCGATATGGAGTGTCATCGTATCAGACGACGTCTCCCTCCTTCATTCCACCGCTACCGCCACCTTCTCCCCCTCCAATATCTCATCCTACCCTGCCTCGTCCACCACCACCACCACCACCACCACCCCTGACTCCTCGTCTCAGACGTCACCAGTCGTAGGTCCAGGCTCAGGCCTACGAGGTCTCGCAGGCAACATCGATTCCTACTCTGTAAACTCCTCTGCACCTACGCCCAACGCAGAGCCTCCTTGGATGATTCAAAAATACTTGGGGATGTTGCCGTGGCGAATTTGGGTGGTTGGGGTTGGATTACATGTTCCTGGGCGTGATAGAGAGAAAGAGAAAGAAAAAGAAAAAGAAAAAGCGGGTGTGAGTGCTGGGGCTCGTTCTCGTGCTGGGATGGTTGAGGACGAGGAGACGTTGACCAGGATCCTTATGTCGAGGGACTCAGATAGGGACTCGGATAGAGATAGGGGTGGGTTTCGGGATAGGGACGGGGATGAAGGGAAGGTGTCGTTGTTTATTGAGGCTAGATGGCGTCGATGTTGCCCGAGCTACTTTTGCAGCTAGGTGCGTTCATTTCCTCTCTTCCGTGTTTTTTTTTTTTCCTTCCTTCTCCGCGCCATTCGCTGATGGTATTCTTGCATCTAGCTCAAACCGATATCCCAGTCTACCCCACATGTATCTACTTGTCAACATACATAACTCGTCTAAACATTCCAGTTTTCGATATCTATACTCAACGTCTCGACTATTCACCGTTCACTCCACCATCACGAGCTCCAGATAAATGTTCTCAACCTCCTAGACGATCCAACAGACGCACTATCCTAGATAGGCGTACAATTGTGCTGGCCTCAAACAACCGCTACACTCGCTAAGTGTATTCTAAGGGAAAAGAAACGGCTTTTAATTTACCCCCGCCATCCACCTTAATCCTACCAACGTCAACCAACCTAGCCCTACCAACCCCAACAACGTTAACCCCAACATCGACCATGTTAACAACCCCACCAACGACAGCCCCACCAACAACGACGGTAGCGGCAGCAGTGCCACGTCATTCTGGCAAAAATCCGACACCTCCTGAGGTCGTTACATGCSGTATKGYCAGCGCCTGTYTCGCCATCTTAGAMRCTGAGGGTACCATAACGAAGTATGTACGATYGTTGAGGATGGGGATTATGGGAGGACGTTTGCWKGRGGTGCTAAAGGTTGGCTTTTTTGCGCATATAGGGTATTATGAGTGCTGAAGTGCCGATGGCTATTCTTTCTAGCTATACTATCCGTGATCGAAGCCAAACAGATCTTCGTGTGCGAGATAGGGTCAGTGAAGGTTGCCAGGGAAATTTGGGATGGAGGGGTATATGGGCAGGACTATCGGTGCACGTACGTCTTTCATATCCTTCGTTACTGTCCTTCCTCCCTCTGAACATCGGAAACATTGACAGTATTCATGACATTCTCCGCCACATGGTCATCTACCTTATCCTCCTCCTCCTCGGTCCAACCACTCACATACCTCGCCCTCGATCCCCCAAACCTTCCAAATAGCCCTAACAACCCTCTCACGGCACACTCCACTAAACCAGGTGACCGAACGGTTATAGACACGTTGGATCCTTTCGCGAAGACTCGTAGAGGAGGCCCGCGTCGAGAACAAAGCCCCCCTCATTCAGACACTCATCGCGAACAAGGAGATCGATGAGGACAAGGACAAAGTGATCAAAGGAATTTGGGAGGACAGGGGGATACTTCGGAAGGCTGCTGGGGCAGCGAGAGTGGGGGCAGAGAGGACGAGGGGGATGAGGACTAGGTTGGGGAAGGGCGTTTATGTTGGAGAATACGTCGAGGGGGAGAGGATGGAGGTGGAGGGTTACCGGTTACCCTCAGATCCTGGAGCGTGGGGTGTTATGGTGCTTTTGGAAGGGTTCGTCAGAGGTGTTGAGGGTATTGTGTGATGTGTGTACCCTGGAAATATGGTCGTTTGATTCTTATGACAAGTTGACTCATTGTGGATTTTCAGTTCTTGTGGGTTTCGATGAAGGATGGACTGAGAGCTCTGGTATAGGTATAAGATCTGTGTACGGATGTACAGCATCTCTTTTCTTCAGATACATTGAAGCTGTAAACTGTGGAATGAGGTGCACTGCGTTAGTCAAAGTGGCAATGCAGTGTCACAAGCTGTAGTCACTATTACTCATCTTTGCTGACTTCCTTCATCGACATCGACAAGATATCGAAGATGCATTGATAGACAATGGAGAGGCAAGTCGCAATATAATGTAAAGCTCTCAATCTGGCTTCATCTAACTCCAACTCTAGACAGTATGAAGAAATTTTCGTCTCTTAGAAGAGCTCGCGAAAAGGGAGAAATGTATCGGTGATGGATCGTGTTCAGGCTCGTATGGGCTTGAGGATGGAGACGACGTGATGATGAGTAACTGGACTGGATCGAATTCATCTCTTGCGTCAACCTCCCCTTTGTGAACCAGAATAACAGCAAGGTCGACCCTTTCAAGTTGCCTGTTCTTGCAGTTCTTGCAGGATGGAAGAGGAAATATAGTCCAGAGATGTTGTACTAACCAGGAGGGCTTAGTATATAAGTACGAATAGGGGTCTGGGTATGTATGATCCGTAGTCTGAGTACGGCTCCTCTCAACAAGTAGTATCTTTAAATTGCACAAAAGTAAGTGACCATACAGGTTTATGGCGGTCTCTTGACCAACGGTCCGGACTCCAATGACTCTATAGGAAGGCTGACAAGTCCAAGTGCCGGGACTTGCGACCGGCATCTGTCAGCTGTCACTCGATTATATCTGTGATCATATGCCAACTAGTCATTGATAATCAGTATTCTATGCACAGCCTGCCACAGCCTGCCAGGTATCAATATAAAAACAATGGCAGCAACAACAAATGGATTCTGCTCTTTCCTACTCCCCCATCATGGGCTCTGAGAGTGACTTTGCAAGCAATAACAGGTATGTATGTCCTTATAATCAATGATCAAAATGGTGAAACTGATGAGTTATGCCTCATCAATAGAAACCAATTGTCTCAGACATTTGCAGCTGTAAACTCCATGGATACTAGCCAATCCAGGTAAAGCTAAACAGCTCCTCTATCAGAGTAACACATCAAAAACTCTATATTTCAAGGGCTGAATTCTTCAGCAATAGCTCACATGTAAATATCAGTGGTGGAAGTTTCAATAATGTAGCAGGGAATTTTCATATGACAGTGAATGGTAAGTGAGCCAGAGTATCTGAGTATTGTATATGAATGTAATGTGTTTATGCATTGCTTTAGCTGCTGACCCAAGATTCAAGATCCTACARTGGCTAAAAGCACCCAGCTCTCAAACAAACTTTGGAGATGCAAGAGATAAGAAGGAGCCAGGTACTGGTGAYTGGCTCCTTGYAGATGACAGATTCATTGAATGGAAGGAGAATGGTAAATTATTGTGGTTGCAGGGAAAGGGTAAGTARTTTATCCAACTGGACTCTGCCTTATCTGACTGTAGTATAGCTGGTGCTGGAAAGACTTTCCTGTGGTAAGATCAGTTTACAGATTTATCTTCAGAGTCTAAAAAAATATATTTTCTGTAGTACCACAATCATTGACAAGCTCCAGCAAGATAGGAAGTCAAGTCAATTCTTACCTCCAATCTATCACTATTTTGATTCAAGAGACACCTCAAAGCAAGATTACCAAGGAGTGATTTCATCTCTGCTGGCTCAGATAGTTTTATGCTCTCAAGAAGTTCCTTCTAAATTGCAAGCACTATATCAAACAAGCCAAAATGGATTTCAGGAGCCATCTCTGTCTGACATAGAGAGTGTCCTTGTCTCCCTGCTAGTGTCTTGGTCATCCAGGGAACCTATATACATCATCCTAGATGCCATGGATGAATGTGAGGAGAGAGCACAGGATAAGACCACTACATTTATCCAGACTCTACTTGGACTGGAGAAAGTCTACTTTCTGGTGACTAGTCGCCAATCTCCAAAGGCAGACATCATCAGCAGAGCAACAGTTATCCAGGTACAGACTGAAACTGTTACATCAGATATTGCCATCTATGTAGATGCCTGCATTCCAAAGCTAAAGCTAAATTCCCATCTGGAGAATGAGGTGAGGCAGCACTTGATGAATGGAGCAGATGGACAGTAAGTTCAGAAGTTCAGTTAGTGTTATTGGATAAAGTGAGCTAACAGATTCCAGGTTCAGATGGGTGGACTGTCAAATCACTACACTTATGGAATGTGGAACACCAAGAGCAGTCAGACAAACTCTGCAGACACTTCCAGACACACTTGAAATCACATATTCCAGAAAGCTAGAAGGAATCAAGAAGATGCATAGAGAGGAGGCCAAGACTATTCTTCAGTGGCTTACATGTGCTTCAAGACCCTTGACACTTAAGGAGATGGAGGAGATTTTAGCAACTGACTTGAATTCCTCCTCATTCCAGCCTGAAGATCGAAGCTCAGATCTTGGAGAACAGCTTCACAAGATTATTGACACAACACTAGTTACAACAGCAGATGAGATAGTGCAGCTTGCTCATCATTCTGTGAAGGAATTTTTGATGACTGAGCATATGAAAGCTGAAGTAACTGCATTCTTTCACATTGATGAGCAATTGGCACATGGTGTTATTGCTCACACATGTATGATCTATCTCCTACATTGTGGAGTGGATGCAGATTGTCACTTCAGAAGAGTGATAGATCAGGAAGAGTATCCCTTGGCTATGTATGCTGCAGAACATTGGACACATCATGGAAAGTCCTTGAGTGGCACAGACCAGAATGCAGTTAGATGTGGCATAGAGCTCCTAAATTGTCAAAATCCTGCATTTCTTCATTGGTTGAAACTAAGCAATCCAGATGGACCATGGAAAGGCATGAATAAGACTTCAGCTTTAAAAGAGGTTGGACCATCACTGTATTATGCAGCACTAACAGGACTTTCCATTATACTGGAAGAGTTGATGAAGGAAGATAAGAATTATGATGCTGAAGACAGTAGTAGATCTGGAGGAAATTGTCAAGGTTCAGTAGCTCCTAGACAAAAGAGAATTCAGAATCTACATTTCTCTGCAAGAGTAGATGTGAATGCTCATGGTGGTTATTATGGAAATGCTCTCCAGGCTGCTGCTCAGTCTGGAAATGAGGCAGTTGTGMAGYTCCTTCTCTCCTCAGRTGCAGATGTRAATRCTCAGGGTGGTKMATATGGMAATGCTCTCYAKGCTGCTGYTMRGTMTGGAAATGWGGCARTTGYRMAGCTYCTTCTCTYCTCAGGTGCAGATGTCAATGCCCAAGGTGGTGAATATGCCTTCTATGCTACTGAGTCTGGAAATGAGGCAATTCTGAAGCTTCATCTCKCCTCAGGTATGGATGTCAATGCTCAGCATGGCTTCTATAGATATGTTCTCCAGGCTGCTGTTAAGTCTGGAAATGAGGCAATTGTGAAGCTTCTTCTCTACTCAGGTGCAGATGTCAATGCTCAGGGTAGTGAATATGGAAATGCTCTCTATGCTGCTGTTGAGTATGGAAATGAGACAATTGTGAAGTGTCTTCTATCCTCAGGAGCAGATGTCAATGCCCAGAATGGTGGATATGGAAACACTCTCTATGCTGCTGTTGAGTTTGGAAATGAGGCAATTGTGAAGYGTCTTCTCTCCTCAGGTGCAGATGTCAATGCTCAGGGTGGTTTCTRTGTAAATGCTCTCTATGCTGCTGTTGAGTCTGAAAATGAGGCAATTGTGAAGCTTCTTCTCTTCTCAGATGCAAATGTCAATGCCCAGGGAGGT
Source organism: Neonothopanus nambi (assembly GCA_003987895.1). Classification (NCBI taxonomy): domain Eukaryota; kingdom Fungi; phylum Basidiomycota; class Agaricomycetes; order Agaricales; family Omphalotaceae; genus Neonothopanus; species Neonothopanus nambi. Next base: position 47,782 of record RCHF01001080.1, read on the forward strand.
GAATATGCCCTCCATGCTGCTGCTGAGTCTGGAAATGAGGCAATGGTGAAGAGTCCCCTCTCTCCAGGTACAGATGTCAATGCTCAGCATGACTTCCATGGATATGTTCTCCAGGCTGCTGTACAGTCTGAAAATGAGGAAATTGTGAAGCTCCTTCTCTCTGGAGCAGATGTCAATGCCCAGAATGGTGAATATGGAAACGCTCTCCAGGCTGCTGTTAAGTCTGGAAATGAGGCAATTGTGAAGCTTCTCCTTGACTCAGGTGCAGATGCCAATGCCCAGAGTGGTGAATGTGTTGTCTATGCTGTTGCTAAGTCTGGAAATGATGAAGTTGTGGTGATGCTTCTCCTCTCTAGTGCAGCTGTCAATGCTCAGCGTCATTTCTATGGAAGTGATCTCCAGGCTGCTGCTAAGTCTGGACATGAGGCAATTGTAAAGCTTCTTCTGGACTCAGGTGCAGATGTCAATGCCCAGGGTGGTAAACATGGAAATGCTCTCCAGGC
>RCHF01001081.1:0-30576 GCA_003987895.1 Neonothopanus nambi
ACTATACATATCCAATTTCTGTTCCATTTCTCATATCTCTGTGTCATATTTTCCTTGTCTGCTGTTATCACACCCAACTCTGTACTATTTTCTGGTTTTATATTTATTATTGATGCTCTAGAGGTATATATACTGGATGTATTAGCTCTGGAACAACAAGTAAAGTACTGTACGCTGAACTGGAGTGCTGTTTGCATCTTCTAGAGTGATAAATTGGGAAATACTTCTCTGCTGTATTGAGTCTGGCCCTAGTTTGAAAGAGCTAGTGATCCTGATCGAAGAGAATACATTGCTGGTGCATTCTGGCATTTGTTTGAATTGATTGAACCCTTCTGTTTGGCTCTAGATGCTGGTCTGAGTCTTCTGTCTGTCTGTCTGTGTCTGTCTGTCTGTGTCTGTCTGTCTGTCTGTCTGTTGGTCTTGGTTCCCCAAGTCTAGCAGCGATGAAGAGCACAAAGAAGCACTTCTAGAGACATTTGAACGAGCTTTTGACTGTCGTGTGGCACCTTTGACAACGCCAAACCTCACTCGCAAACTTAGAGATTGATTGTAGTTGCTTATAGAGCGTGTTCAAGCTCTTATATAAGTACAAATCAGTGTCATTACCGGCAACTCTTCATTATTCCAACATACAGGTGAAGACTCGAGATTTTCAAGCTTTAAGTTCAATGAACTTCGGCTCAAAAAATCATGCAGCAAATTGTACATGTCTGTGTGTTGCTTTCCTGAATGTGTCAATGACTTCAGCTTGGACATGCCACCTGCACCAACATCGAGAAGACTACGCCATTGCTTGTTGGAAAGTTGACATGAGGCAGTTGACAGACAATATACCAAAACTGAACGGAGTTTCAGCCAGGTACAAAAGAATTTTGCCCTTGTTGACTCACTGGCAGGTGAAATAAGAAGACAGGGTGGAGGAAGATGATAGCCACTGTCTATGTTGTTGGATGGTGGTAAGGATTGATTATGATTGGAGAGAAGACAGAGGGCGTCCTCCCATGCTGGCATGGATGGCAACATCAATGGGCTAGATGGTTCTAGGAATGTGTTGTTTCCCTGACTCTTCAGCACACTATTCTTCCCTCCTTTCATAACTAGTGCTTTGAATGAGTTACTGTATACTAAATATTATAATCCAAAAAACTTACAAGGATGTGTATGATGTTGTGATGACATAGATGATAAGCTGCTCAAAGACGAAGACGGTGTAAACGGCTGGCTAGCTTGAGCCATCGAGCTTGAGCTTTGAAGGTGAGTTGAACTGAGAAGAGAAGGGAACTGAAAGAGGGAATGAATATAGTTTGCCATTGCAGGGTAGTGCTTGGGCTTGTTTGCAAGGCCTGTGTAGATCACATGGTGAGGGGGTATTGCATCTGCGACATCAAGCTTGTCCCCTGACCAGAGTAGTAGCTTCTGACAACAATCCTCTGCAATAAAGTTACCAACTCTATCAATACACACTGCCAGCGACTGTGAGATAGGTCGGACATACCACACAGGTATACTGGCATAGAACAAAGCATCAAGTTCATTGAGATTTTCGGTAAATGTGCCAATGATAGTACTTGTAGGGTGAGAGCTTGTTCTTTCATTCTGGCTTCTTTATCTATCTTGATACTTCTCCAGCCATTCCCACCAAGCAAGAAGCTCAAGGAACTGCCTCTGCGCACAGGAAAATCGAAGGAAAGTTTCATTCTTAGATGCAGTGACTTCAAGCCATTCTAATAGACGCTTCAACTGTGTTATGCTAATTGCAATATAGGCATCAGAAGCTGTGCTAGATGTGGTCTCGAGAACTTGATTGCAAACTGTTTTGAAATGCTGATAGAGTTCCTTTTTGAGGGTACCGAGCCCTGAGCAAAGTTTCTGATCTTTTATTGGTGTGAAATGAGGGTCGTTTAGAGTTAACCACACCAAATGATAAGGATGACTGTGGTCATTCAATGGTGACTGAATGACAGCCAGATGKGCGATAGTGGGATTGAAAGGCTGAGGATAGTATAGGGGATCGTCACAGCCAAAATGGAAGTCTTGACACATTTGAACACGACATAGATTGAGTGGGGGTTCATACAAAAACTCCATGTTAGGTGAACTAGTACGTTTCCTGGCATAATGTTCCTGACACAACCTTCAAAAGATTTGATTGCTATGAATTGATGTTAGCTTGATTGTAAGAGGTAGACATGCCTAGCAACTCACGAGCAGTAGGATCAGCATAGCATGTAAGTACAGATGGAGTGAAGTCAAGGGTGGAGAGTGGGGTGTTTGGCAAGTCAGAAGTGGGTAGTGTAGCCATAGTGAGGTGAGAGCATGATTGAGACATTGAGTACTGCAGAGCCTGAGATATTGAGTCTGCAACACCAACATGCAATTGAGTGCAAGACTAATGACCAGTACAGAACTGGGTCACAGAGCAATTGGCACACAACCGAATTGCTCACCAGAAATTCCAACAAGATGCAGGGATAGAAGACTTGAAGAGAGAGAGAGACAAACAGCAGTGCTATCGATATCGATGGACTTATCCAGTTTGGATGTTTGTGCCCGCTTTACCTCCACTGCCCTGACAACGAGACACTAAGCAGCAACATGCTAGGTGATGCATCATTCCTTATCTTCTACTCTCATCTTCACTCTGTTCTCTTCGTCTTCATAGGGTTTCTGTACAGGTTTGCCCCAACAGGGTAGCGTTATGGGTTCATCCCAGATGTCTTAAGTTTCCAGGTTTGTCCTGGACTTTTGAAGCAGGAGATTCTTATTATTGACTAGTTTTCTTTTCAAGACATTTCGAGTTTCAAGGAGTTGTTGATGATTCACCTCACAATTCTTTGAATGTAACGGTGTGTATTTCTTCTGTTGCATTTTTGCATCTGTATCCTCAACGTTCATGTTGACAAGCCTTGGTCCTCCTCCCTGTGATATTTGACATCATTCTGTCACTCAACCATTGAACTTCGTAATCTTCTGCAGTCCAAGGATTCTTTTGACTGCTTTCTGAATGCTACAACTGTAGGTATGGCTTTGCTACAGTTCCCCTATGAGCTGAGCTTTGACATTCATGAATTTCACCTAGTCGAGCAACAATGACGCAGACTATATTTGGTTGCTTTTACTGCAAGCCACACCACTCTAAAGGTATGCTATATAAGCTCAAAGCGGCCACTTTCTTACACTCTTTCTTGTTATTTCCCCAACCCACAGACTACTGCTATGGCTCCCAGCAAAAAGTCTTTCCATAAATGTGCCCACTCTCCCTCGATCTCTGAAACTCCTGCCACTTCATCAGTGCCACCATCAGATACTGAAGAATCTGAATGTAGTACTGAAGATACTCAGCTATCGAAGCAGTGGAGAAGGACGTGAATGCTGTAGATGGCGCAAAGGAAAAGGATAAAGCATTTGCGGCATGCTATCCAGGAAAATCCAATGAAGAAATCCTTAGTACGTGTCTCATTTAATGTCTTGAGCTGTTTGTCAGTTAAAGTATTACACTGTCCAGAGAAACAAGTTCGCAGTTGGTCTGGCACAAATGCCACCAGCACATACCATCATTTTAATCTGAATGCTATTGAAATTTTGACAGACAAGGAAGGCATGGTGAAGTATAAATTCCCCTGTGTGACGTGTGTGTTGTTTTTGTTTTTTCTTTATTCACACTCACTGAATTCACAGTTATCCAAGCAAATTTGTCACCCGTGCACGTTATGACATGTCTACTGGTAACCTCAAGAAACATTCTGACACCTGCAGGGGCAAAGTTGCCCCTGCCTCTCAATCAATTACCCAATATGTCAATGGCGGTTCTTACAACAAGGGTGCTTTTCAGCTTGAGACTGTTCTTTGGGTCTGCAAGAGCTACCAGCCCTTCCGAATTATATCAGATCCTCACCTGCAGAATATGTTCAAGATTGCCAACCCCAAGGTCAAACTCATCTCTCCAAAAACGTTGTCATGAGACGTTCGTGAAGTTCATCGAATTGCGGTTCCTTATGTGGCTGAAAAGCTACATGAATATCCCGGCTTTGTACACCTATCATTTGATGGATGGACAGCACTGAACACAAGCTCTTTTCTTGGGATTGTGGTTCATCTTCTTGAGGGTACCGATCTACAATCTTATGTTCTGGATTTCGTAGAGTAAGTTGAACATGTTCTAACTCATTCCATTCACTGATGATGCCATTTTCTAGGCTCACACAAAGTCATACTGGGGAATATTTAGCTGACAAAATGATTGAGTGTGTGAAGAGATTCCACATAATCACAAAGGTATGACAGTTATCTATGTGGCTTGAAACATTACTGACCATCGCTTTAGGTCTTCAGACTTGTCGGTGATAATGCTTTGAACAATGACAAGATGATCGACTCCCTAGAAACCAGGTTCCCTAATTCACCTGCTGGATCTTCTTCATGTGTGCGATGTCTTCTTCACATCTTCAATCTAGTTTGCAAAGTGAGTTTGAATCAGTTTCTCTTTGATGACATTAACTCAAGTTGGTCTAGGCTGTACTTTCACCCTTTATGTTAGCTGAGAAGAAAGCTGCAGAAGATGATGACAAATTTGATGAGGACAATGAAGATAATGCAGATGACAAAGATGAGGAGGAGGGTGGAGAGGGCATAAATGTGGACAGTGATGGTGATGAGCAGGTAGACAAAGATGATGAAGTGGACAGCATGGAATGGGTCAGCCCAGATGAAGAGGACCCTGTTTGTGATGCTGAGGATATTGATACTATTCGTGAACTTGATCAAGACATTGATGAGGTCCTTGAAGATCGTAATGTGATGCTGCCTGATGTATCAGAAGAAGAGCAGAAAGATGCGAGAGATACTTTCTGCAAGGTACGTCACCAGACTCTTTACTATGACCCAATCTCATGTATCTTTAGACCCGTGCACTTGGGAAAAAGATTCATTACTCTCAGCAGCTGAAGGGTGAATTGCAGAAGATCTGCCTACACGAACACATTAATTATATCACACTCAAGTGCCTTATCAGCACCCACTGGAACTCCGTGTATACTATGTGGAATTCTTTTGCTGTGCTGCATGCCCCTCTTGATGAGCTCTGTGATCCACCAGAGTACGACAAGAAGGGGAATCCATGAAAGGGTTCAAAGCACAAGAAGAAGAGTCCGCTATTCAAATACAAGCTCACTGAGACACAGTGGAATCTTCTTGAGCAAATACTACCACTCCTTCAGGTGCATTGCAATTCATTTAGTCTTTTCAGATTACTTATTACTTTCTTTTACCAGCTCTTCGTTCTGGCTGCCAAAGCATTGCAGATGAACCAGTGGCCACTGCTTCATGAAGTCATTGAGCACATGGATATGCTCAATGATCTTCTTGAAGAGTGGGTATGCAACAAGGCTATTCCTTTAGTCATCTGTCATGGGGCTGCCAAGGGACTCGCTGTCCTCGACAAATACTACACCAAAACTGATGACTCGATTATGTACCATGCTGCCATGAGTAAGTCAAATGTCAGTCTTCTCTTCTTGTTCTTTGCTGAATGAATACAGTCCTTCACCCCCAGTATAAAACGTCATACTTTGACAAGGCAGAATGGCCAAGACCTTGGAAGGAAGCTGCAAAGACATCACTACGAAACCTTTGGACGCAGTATTACAAGCCAAAGAATTTGTCACCAGGAGCTAGCTCAGAGGTACGTTTGATTTCACTGGAATGTTCAGTCATTGATCAAGAGTCCTCTAGGATTTACCTTTGTCTAGTGTGGAACTGGCCATGTACAATCCATTTTCAAAGAAGAAAGAGAAAACAGCTCAAAACACCACTGGCGATGTGTTGGAAGACTGGTTCATGAGTATGCCAGAAACGACAGCATCATCCGAGCACCCAATAGCATGGTGGGTCAAGACTTATCCAGATCAGGTTTCTTGTAGCCACAAGTTGCAACATATGGCACTGGATGTGCTATCTTGTCCTGGTAGGTGTTCACTTTCCTTGTCTATATCTGATTAACTCTTATATCTCTTCAGCAACATCATGCGAGGCTGAACATGGATTTTCTTGTGGTGGATTGATGGTTACAAAGTGCCAATATGCCCTGTCCTCAGAGAGCATATGAGCTGCTACAGTGCTTTCCTATTGGGGTCGAGTTCCTAACCTTCTTCCTGAAGCTCAGATTCAACACATGTTTCAAGACAAGGGGAAGCGAGACAAGAGTAGGGTGACTGCAGCTTCTGTAATTGCTGAAGTCCGGTCCTCTAAAAGATCAATTGACATGAATGTTGTATCTGATAGTGAAACTACTTAAAGTACTTAAGACATTGTGGATTGAGTTGATACTACAAATGTATAATTTTACTCTAAGCTTCACATCTTTCCTTGACATAGGATACCTGAGAATACCCTGAGGTAGGTTGAAATTTTGAAAGATGGCACCTGCATCTGTAGATACCACTGGCCTGAGGTACCTGGACCTGCAGGTGCTGGAAACCTCAGGGTTTTCACACAGGTATACCTGTGTTCACCTGGAGGTTTTGTAACCTGTGTCCCACTCTGCTCCAGGTGACGCCCACAGGCATTGATATTGATGAGGAACTGGGCATATCTTGGTTTTTGTCTGCATCATCCAAAGGGTTCGGTTTTGTTTTCTTTTTGGTTGGAGAGTTAGTGTTGTCCTTGTCTTCTTGCTCTGAATCATCCAGACCACAATCTCTTTTTACACCACGAGGCACAGACATGCTTAGGCTCAGTCTGGATTTTGTGGAAGTTGGTAAAGGTACTCCACTGTCTAAAGTTCCAGTACTCTGACTTCTTCCATAAGAGGGCACATCTGTTTTCAGTCCATTGTTCTTTTCAGATTCCTCATGGATCTTTTTCATTTTCTTCATTACCTTCTGGTCTATGATACTCCAAGATATGTCATCTGAGGGTACTGGGTTAAACAGGTCTTTTTTAGACCATCTGATGGACTTGTGAATATTTGGAGGTATGAAGTTTGTTCCTTTGTGTTGTTGGAATAATGATATAAGTTCACATCTCCTGCTGCCTGTTACATATTTTGGCAGCTTACCAATATAACGTTGTTTCATGATTTCATCCAACAACTCAAGTTCTCTAAGCTCCTGTCTCAAGCAACCCTCTGTACCTGAGGTAATTATCTTCTTGTTGAATCCTTGCAGAATAACAGTTCGTGAAACACTGCTACTTCTGGAAAGTGCGGTGTAATATGCCTGATGCCTTTTGAAATTATTCAGGTCACACACATTCATGTCCAGGGTTTGACCTTGAGAGGCATGAGCTGTCATAGCAAAGCCAGGCAGCACATCAATCTGTTTTCTAGAGATGTATAAGGTCTTGTCATCAATCAAGGTTTGTCTTCCACCAGAACATCTTCATGTCAGCAGAACTATGTTGTCAGGTAAACCTTCGAAGTTCACAGACATAGGAGGGTTGTATAACTTGACATACAGAACATCAAGAACAGGTTGATTGTACATGCCTTTTCCTTCTTGCCACCCATACACATGCCTGTGTTGACCTTTGGTAATAGAAATCTCAGTGGCAATGTTGTGTCTAATGATAACTGGTAGTCCTATGCACAGTGAAAGCTTCACTGGTACATGGTACTCATGCATACCGTCAGGTAATGTCCAGAGCAGGCGCTGAAGGCTTTCAGTCATGGTGTTTACATGAGCCTTCTGTTTCCTCTTTGGTGGCTTGTCAGTCACACTTCGATCTTCGCTGAGATAAGTATCATCTGAATAGAAGTGTCGAAGTTCCTGGTTTGTGTCCCTAGCAAACTGTGCAGTACCCAATTGATTTATTTCATCCTTGTGTAGGTTTTCTGCAGTGATAATAGTCCTGTTTCTGAAAGGCGACTTGCCCACGCTTCGCCTTCCTGGAGCTTGGGAAGAGATCAATGTTTGCAGGAAGGTGATGTCTGCAGGTGTACAAGCACAATACCTCATGTTCTCGAGTGCTTGCCAGTATTTTCTATCATCTTCATTTTGACCTTTTTGTCTCATGTTTTGATGTAGAACAACAACACACGTGAACTGGTGCCAGAGCACCTTTCCTACTGCAGCTTGCTGGTTGCAGAGTGTCGTACCTCATAGACCTATTTTGTGACTGTACAATGCGATGTCTTCATTGCTCACAGGAGGGAGTTGCGTGAAATCACCAGCCAGTATGATGTTCATCCCGCCGAACAGTTTCTCCAACTCACCTCTCACTTGGGCGAGACGTTCGCTTATCTTGTACAAGTCCACTGCCGACACCATCAAGATTTCATCAAGGAACAAATAGTCTATTTTGTCCAATTGAGAACAGACCTGACTTATTGTCGACAATGGAGTTTCTTCCAGCCTACTGTTAATTCCGAGCAAGTAATGATATGTTGAACCCCTGAGCAAGGCAGCTGCGTTACCGGTTGGTGCAACCACTGTGATTCTGTGCGATTGTTCCTGGCTGGCAAAGAAATGGAGCAATGCTTTCAAAACTTGAGATTTCCCCGTACCTCCCATACCTCCTATATACATCAACAGGGGCATGTCACTGAGTCCAACAGAATGGTTCACAACTAGCCTAAATGCCCTCTCTTGTTCGTCATTCAGGGTGAACTGCTTAGTCGTTTCTTCCACCAGTAGTTTGATGCTTATATAGTCAACACCGAGATTGTCGAAGTAAGATCTATCGCAAATTTCTACAATGTCTGGTATGAAATTATGAGTGACAACGACTTCTTTCCTGGAAACCCAGTCACCCTTTTCTTCCGAGTTCTGTGAGACACGTGGTTTCTTCTTGTCCAGCGCCTGTGTCCTCATATCCAATACTATTCTGTTCCAGTCCTCTGGAGATTTATTTGGAATTTCAGTACACTTGAATAGAGCTATATCCTTCAGTACATCGGGTTCTGTTTCTCACTGGTCTGTCCAGCCTACACCATACAAAATAGTGCGTATCTGCTCCATTTTCTGTTTCTGCTTTATAAACTGTTGACCATGTTGAAGCCCTGTTGTAGGATCAAACTTGAGAGCTTCCTCCGTATCTAAATCGACGTCACTGTCTTGGTCGTCCAACAGGTTATCTTTCGCCAGAGCAGAATCAAACCAAGCAGGAAGATCTGTAGAATCGAGTTTCCCACTTTTCATCTGTGCTCTGAAATCATCTCTCGCATCCAAACACTCGTACCAGATATTGAAGTATTTCATGTACTGCAAATGCTCGCTTTTGAAGGGATATCTAATAAATTCTTCTTGCCAAAGTTGGGTCACACTTTTCAAGTCTTTTCCAGATCTCCAAGGTTTGAAGAGTGTCAACATTGTCAAGCAGTAGTATTCACAGTTGCCTCTATCTGATCTAGGTAATGTAGCTCCCAGGAAATTCAGCACTGTATACTCTGCAGCAGTTTGCTCAGCAACGACATGGGTGTCCACAAGAGGATGTCTGGCATCGAACTTCAGTTTGCTACCCTTACATGCCTTGGGTACAGCAGTTGTTTTGCGGTGTGACTTAGTTGGAGCTTCATGTGCGGTGGCATGCATCTCAGCAACAGGTGCATATTCGTCGTCTGATACAATGCCTCAGTCTGAGTATCCTGGCAGCAGAAACTCGGTTTCTTGATCTGAGCATGAATTGTTCTCTGACTGGACAGAGACAGATGCTTCATTATCTGAACACAGCGCAGCTTCTTCCTCATCGACAGCACTCTTTTTTTTCTTGGACCCTTGCACTCTGTAGAAACGTTGCACCCAGTCATACAGTGCGACATTCTTGTGTTCTTTAGGTTGAAATATGTAGTCGTAAACAGAGCAAAATCCTATTATTTTACCTCTTCTCTTCATCAACATGACTTTGCCTCTGTCCTCATCTGGTTTCCAATATCTGCTTGCTTCTGTGACATAACTTTGCCAATAGAACGGCACAAATGTATGGTCGGTGTAATGATCAGGGTGTTTCAGAAGGTAATGGGCAACCATGGGTCCACCTAGCTCCATCTTTGTCGACAGAAGGTTCACAATCTTGGTCACTAATCTCTGAGCCTTTTCAGTTTGGGACAATGATCCTTCTAGCATCCCAGTACTGCAGTGGAACATGGAGCTGATGGTATCAAATATTGTATGGGTTTTCAGTCCAAATTTTGTAATATAGTCTGACACATATATAACAACCGCTTTTATTGCAGTACCTGAAAGCAAACAGGTGATATCAGTGTTACATCTTAGAAGATATGTGATGAGTGGTGCAACGTCATTCAGCCAAGGTTCCATTTTCTTTAAGTTGATGGATCCAGTTTCTGCATCAATCAACATTTCTTGATAAAGTGCTCTAGGAAACCTGGCTTTACATTTTTTCCAGACATTGTTCAAACAGGACACAGCCCACTTGTCCTTGTCTATTGTACCATCGGCTCTGAAAGCCCGAAAGCAGTTGTGATAATTTGTTTGGATAAGGATGCTGTCCACTGTACTCCTGAACTCTGACTCCCATTCCAAACAGGAAGCACACTTGTTGCATGGTGTTACAGGATCCTGACAAGGACAACGTGGAGGAGGTGGAAGTGGCAGGGTTGTAACGGGATCAGTGTAGGTGGGATCTGCTTTTCTGCTCACCTGTTTTTCAATCACAGCTTCCTTAGAACCTTCGAAAAACTCACCCTTTCGAACACTGTCAAGATACTGGAACAGGTGTTTACGAAATTCAGGCAACCCTTTTTCAAGCTTGTCTCGAATCTCTTGCGGGCTCAAATTGCAGAGTATCCACAACATCATGTGTAGATGAAGAGAGAGTCGACCTTGTTGCTCAACAGTTGCGTAGTATGCAGAAGTTGGTCCAAAATAGCCATTTCTATCTCGACCCAAACCTAGGACACAGGAAACAAAGGTCTCCACCAGAAAGTGGAAGAACCTTGAGGCTGCGACAGGATTGTTCGCTATTAGTCTTCTTCGCTGGTTCCAGTCTGGGATTTCAACAGGAAAGGCCTCATTAGTATCAGCATAATATATGGATATGGGATTATTGATGTCAGATGGTGCTAATGTTATGTACCAGGTAGGAGCACCTCAGTAAGATATCAAAGACCATATCTCATTTCTCATGTACTTTTTACTTGTCATAGAACCTCTCACTTTCCCTGAGGCTTGATCCAAGTCTTTTAGCAGCACAAAGCAGTTCTTTTCCTCTTCTGTTTTCACTTCTACATGTATTCCGTCCGCTAAACGAGAACTCAGTGACTTAAGTAGCTCAGTGTCAATACTCATAAATCTTCTGGAAATGTCATCAAACTTTCTTTTTTCAGACAAGAGATAGCCTTGCGTTGTTGCAGTCTTGATTTGTTCGTGACTGAAAGCAGCAAATAAAAAAGATTGGTCCTGTTGGAATCTCTTATCGTGATACATTAACAGGTGCTTTTCATGTTCAGCATCAGAAACCGTAGTGGACCCAATACCACCTAATCCATACGGGAAAAGCCAAGGAAACATCTGAGGGTACAGGCTAGGGTTATTGTAAATTGATTCAGGGTCAGCACCATGGGAAATGCACAGAAACTTGCCTTCACTGTCTAGATGCTGTATAGCCACATTAGTCACTTGTTCCTTGTTCATCATCAACAATTTCTCACCCACCAAGCCGTGCACAATGAAAGGACAGTCTCCACTGTCAGTGCCATCTTCACTGTCTTGCTCATAGGTAGACACGTTCTCTGCAGTTCTGGTCATGGTAGATTTGAAATACTCCACTGAAACGGATGGTACATCTTCAGAGTATTGTGCGAGATTCTCGTATGATATTTGAACATCCTGATATTCAGCAGAATTCAGACACAGATGCTGAAGGGCCCTCACAACTACATTTCTTCTCACCAAAAGAGGCGTTCGAGCATAGTCAGCAGGGGTCGGGTTGCAGGGACCAGAAAAAAGAATAGCGATAACATCATCCATGTCATCTCTGGGTGGCGGCAGAATATTGTAGATCTTTTTCATTGGATTTGGGTAGGCTATGACATTTGCTACCATTTTCGCTCTGCCAGAAGCTATTTTGACAAAGCACTTGCTATGTCGTACTCTGGCAACAAGCATACGCTCAAAAAATCACAGCTCTTTTAGCTTGGGTGGGACTTCACCAAGCCATAACCCATTTGCGAGAGCTAGCTTCAGGACTTTCTGCTTCCTGATGTCCACCCTACAACTGTCACAAACATGGTCACAAGTGTGGTCGATGACTGGTCCGCTTCATTCACATATGGGATTCGAGGCGGAGGACTGTGCAACACGAGTGACACCAGGAGCTTCTAAGATGTGAAGGAGATTTTTGATTGCTCTAAGTTTAGAAAGGTTTTTCTTGGGTGTTAAACGACCACATACAGCACATCCAGCCTCCTCGGCCATGTCCTTTGAGAAAGTCGAACACCAGTCCCTGAGAATAAGATCCGTCTGCTTCTCTGTAACAGGGTGTGGTGGGAACATGGTATTTTCTGAACTGTCTGACTCACTTGACGTGATCTGTTCAGGTACACTCAAGGGGCTAGGAGGGGCAATGTTGGTATGTGATGTACTTTCAATTCAGAAAACCTGTTGGAGTGGTGGACATGAAACCTGTACTGTGTCGTGCAGCTGCATGAGGTCACGATGGTTGGTAGGCTGTGTGGCAGGCAGTGTAGGGTAACAAGACACACGAAATAGCTTTTGACCAAGGTCCCTTTTTTTGTCGTTTCTCTCTGATAGAACAGATTGAAGCTTGTTAACACTGGAACCGAAAGTCGGTGTGGATGAAGGGGTAGAAAAGTCAAAGGCTCCGAAAGCAGGACTCAAAAGAGGCACGTCCTGGACATAGGAATTAGACTGATTTCTTAAAGGGACTGTGTGAAATGATGTTTCCATCAGTACAAAAGGGGAACGCCATTGTCGACCTCCACTGCAAGATGAATGCATCGTGTAAGAGAAAGAGAATCCACTGGAAAACCACAGGAGAGAGTGCCCCATGTAACTGCCCCATCAGAGTGTGAAACGATTGAGATTACCTGCGAAAATGGTCCTGAACTGATTTAAGAGGTGCCAATGGACGTCATGGACGATTTTGTAGCAGTTCGTTGCCATATACACACAATAGTTGTGTTTAAGCATGCTCAATCAGAGAACGTGAGCACAAGAAATCCATACACCAAGTCTTTGGTGATGAAAGGGAAACATAGACAACATAGGAAGGACCAGGTATGTGCAGCACACGCACATGGAGTAAGCCTGAAAACAAGGCACACTACGCACCATAGAAAGGACACATGTATCTGACAAAGAAGCACAGCATGAACAAAGTATAGATTCAGAAGAACTGACGTGCAAAGCCAGTGTAAAGGTGTTAGATATGAACATAGTATCACATGGTGTCTGTGCTAAGCAGACCTCTTTCACATTCAGAGGAAAGCTCACATCATGTTTACTGTCAAAGACAGTGAAGAGTGGGGCAGGCACCCAAATATTTGCCAAGAGAGGGTACGAAACTTGGACATGTAGGAGTGTGTAATCTGACGAAACAGGATAGAAAAGATCAAAGACTTGTATATCCCCAACGATGGCAAGAGAACACACCTGTCTGGTCATCAAAAGCACCCATACTGCGGAGCAAATAGGTATGTGGCATTACAAGACGCGACTGTGTACAGGCATCAATCAGAACGTTTGTATGAAAGAGAACAAGGTGAGTGAAAAAGGTACTGACTCTCAATACAGTCCAGGTTTCCCGATATTCCTTGGAGAGACGCTCTGCAGCAATGCATGAGATATGTACACTTGAAAACCTGAACACCTGAGTGTGCTTACCAGTGCAGGACACATATGCGAGTGATGTGAGCAACATTGAAAGAGACAAAACACACAGCGCAGACCATCGAATAAGATAGTAGATATTGAGGTGATTCATGGAAAGTTCAATGTCAGAGATCAAGGAGGAAAGAATAGAGATGCCAGTGATACACCGATCATATATAGTGCAAAACGAAGGGTAGAGAGAGAGGTAGAATTAACCAGTTTGAAGGGAAATCAATGGAATAAAGGTTTTAGGTGTCTTCTCGATCGGTCGGAGATCTTCACAACCGATCACACCCAGAAGATACAGATCAGCAGCCGTTGAAGGTGTTGAGTGCGTGCAATTTACTATTGAAAGGTAGGGCTATCGCAGTACTTCGAGAAGAACTGAGTATGTATTGAGATCAGGCAGAAGCACGCAGCGATTAACTGATTACAAATCAACTACAGACTTCAGGAAGAAGAAAGGCTCTCTACCAAAAAGAACCACACGGATCCCAGAGTTCCACATATTTACTTCCGTTTCTATTGTCTGCCAGAAGCCGACAATCTTATTCGTGTCGGATGCATGTTCAATATAAAGAGTACAGTAGACTTCGCCTTCCTGATTTCTATTGAATCACAGGCTAATCTGGTCACGGAGTGAGCTCAACTATGTAGTACACAGAAAGAAAGACATACAGCCTGCACGCTGGGATCACATACAAACAAATAACAGAGACTGTTGAAGAGCTTGAACGGCTGATGAGCTGTGAAGTGGCTCTTATATCTGCGATAATCCAGGTTGCACAGTGAAAACCAATGCCTTAACTGCATCGCAAATATACTGACTGCTGGTGGAGGGGTTGATATCTTTGCAAGAAGAAGTGTGGACATCCGTCGAGTCAACCTACACCCAAAATGTGAAGCAGTGTATCTCCCCCCTACACAGAATAAAACACACCTGCTTGGCTCTGTTGTCTCAAGATAGACAAGGAGATGACTGAGGTCTTCTCCCGTAGAGTAAACAGTGGAATATGCAGGCGAGAGCAAAACAGCGATCCTCATTCCTTCTGTCTCATAAGTGTGAGTCCAAGATGGAGCACCCACACTGTCAGGTTGATTGAGGGTGACATTATCAGGATTGAATGGGAGGTCAATAACCCAGCAAAAACGATCTCTGACTGTGTGGTGGTGAACCATGTTAAGCTTGCAGTTGTTGTCCAACACAGAATGGGCAGAAGGAATGAATGACATAGTCCATCCTCAATTGACATACTTCTGACAGGAAGCCTCAGTGAACACGCCATCCTGACACAACTTGTACGATATATGGTCGACAAATGTCGCATGGGGATAAAGAGAATATGCTCTGGCGTGACTTATGAAGTTCAGAACACATGCTAAAAAGCTGGAGTTAGGGAAAGAAGAAAACAGAAGACAATAATTTCACAAACAAACGCACTGGAGTGAAACCTGAGAATGACATTGACAGGAGGGAGAATACAGCCAACAAGCTGTATTTTCACTCCTGCGTTATCATGGTGCTGAAAGTTCCACATGTCAATGATTCCAGTATTCGGATAGACACAGAAAGGCAGCTGATCGTCATCAGGTGCAGCAACACCTGCTTCCTTCAAGAGAAAGTACTACAAAATAGATGAGTACACAGTGTTGAAGGTGCCTTCTTGACGCGCAGTGGGAACGAACACGTAGTCGGAACTCTGGAGAAAGTGGCCGACAATATCAGCATGCCGCAGAGGAGAGTAGAGGTCTAAATCAGAATCCCAGAAGGGAAATGTTCGTTGGAAGAATTGGAGCATGACAGATCCTGAAATGAGAGTGCCAGTCTCTGCTTGAATCTTGCGAAAGAGATGGTACTGGTCCTCTGACAAAAATGGTTTCAACACCTTTTCCACTCAATAAGCTTGAGCCAGGTAAGAGGAAGAGGTATTGCGATTTGCTTTGTTCACTTTTGACAAGTGAAATATATCCAGTGTGGGCAAATGCGTCATGATACGATTGTTGCGATCGACAGGGCTGTGGAACATAACAAGTCAGCATCGGACAACACCAGCAGGGTTGACACGCACAGGTTTCGAACCGACATCAAGACTGCGATGGAATGAAATAGATGCCTGGCTTGAAATATATAAGAGCAGGGTGATAACCCATCAGCTCTGTAGACCTAAGAAACCAACGTAAAAAAAAAAAAATAAGAAAAAGAACAGTGCTTCAGGGACATTAGACAGGAAGAAGGAAAGAATGACGGTGTCCATAGAAGGTAAGACAGTGACATGAAAGTTAGATTGAATGTCGCTGGGAACCAGATGTTTTGGTTGAGTGGCCAGTGGCCATACTGCATGTGGAAACAGAGAGACTGAACAACAAAAGGCGAACACAAATGCGCACGCGGAAGGAAAAAACACGAGGCAGCAACATCTGGAAAGGAGCAACGCTTGAGTTTAATTTTTCTGCCACTAGCTTCTCTTCTGGAGGATTGAAAAGCCAATATTAGGTGTTGTGCCGTCGACAGAACAGAGTTGTAACTGCATAAGTCAGCGGAAGAAGACGCGGAAGCCAAAAGGTAAATTACAACTTCTAACCTTGGGGCGGCACGAAGAATGAATGCAGAAAGAAGAGCGATCTGCACAGACAAATCAACAGTTGAACTGCTCCAATGATCAACGTGGAAGAACTATTATACAAAATGACCTGAGGGTGCAGCGTAGAAGAAACCTGCAGATAATGTTGAATGACAAGAGACCACTCAGGATGGAAGAAGAATCACCAAGTAGGTATTATTCACAAGACAACCAGAAAGCTGCAACTTCTACACGCAGTAGACTCAGTACCACAGAATCGAAGAGCAAGAAGAACAAGAAGAGAAGACGTATGTTCTATGTAAACAAAGGAAGTCAGTGTTCTCACAGAAGGAAGAGGAATATAGCAAGCCCCAATAACATGACTGAACATGACTAAGCAAGAAAAGTGGCAAATTTTGATTCGAAAAGGCGCCTTACCCTGGGCTTACTTACCTTAGATCTCTGGATGTTCTTCAGCACAAGCAACAGGGTCCAAACAGCATCCATCCTTTGAGCCACATATCTGTCCTATCCATCCTATTACATGCTTTTCAGGAGGTTGTTTATTGAATGAGCGGGGATTACGAAAGTGCATTTACTCTCCGATGCATCTGGGTGAATTGCAAGGTAGTAAACTACCCGATACGGAGAGCGGAGTACTACATTGTCTGGTATATAACATGGGTCTTGAAGTAAGAAGACGAGATGTGTTTGTGATTGGCAAGGTCGCATTCCACATGGATTCAGCCACAGTAGTCTCTCGCGTTCAGCGTTTTGCAGGTGTGGAACCTCAGGTATGTGTTTTGTTCAGTCACCTTCACATTTATATCCAACAAAAAAGCAGGGCGGTCAGAAGTTATACAAGATTCTTTACTTTGCACACAACAGTCCAACGATCTATAAAGTGCCACTTATCGTCAACCCTGATCCTCAAGGCTGGAACAGTGCAATAGGTGAAGCATTGAAAAACTCTGGCTGGATTCCCTACAGATTTGTACCCCCTATGTACCAGTTGGATGGCATATATGACAGCACGGGTCAACTGGAAATGCTGTTGGTAATAGTTATCGGAGACACTGATATTCACCTGAGCCAGTGTAATGAGAATGTGAGTTGCACCCAGGACAGCAGTACTGTGTATTGGAAACATTCGATGGTGGTGATATCTGTCGACTACGCTGGGAGACCGCATAACGCAGAGGATATCGACTGGTTTCATGCTCGAGAACATTTCATGGCATACATCTTATGAATTATATGAAGAACGTATGGTTGTCTCTGACACTGCCCTGGTTCTTCACATTCTAGTACTGCTTGCACTCACCTTTGGCCTTGCAAGCCTTTTCCTTTAGTTCCATTTGGGCCTCAGTGGGATATGGGGATGTTCCGTGAACAGTTGAATGCAAGTGAAGGCACAACAGAGACAGTTTAGTTGGAGTTATTTGTATAGGCAGTGTCTCATATTGAAGAAAGTCCAATGTTGTACTAAATTGAGTAGTGCAATGAGAATCGGGGAATTGACACATGTTACATTCCGATATTGACACCAGATCAGAGAGAAAAAGGAGGGGCAAAAACACAAAGAACAAAGAACAAATTAACCAAAAAGAAAACAAGCAACAGCAGACAAAGTCGGAAAAGGCAGCTAAGCTATTGAGAGAGATAAGACTTTGGTGCATACAGGGCAAGGCACTGAGGAAGCGACTGTATATCCCGAGCTCAATGTATTTGCGTGCGTCCGCTGACAGACATTTATTGACAGATGTGTGCTAAGGCCAGCATAAATTGACTGTACAGTAACGGCAACAGGATATACAATCACATGCAGAGTAGTACAAATTATGTGGACAGCTACATAGTATCAGTTGGCTGGTACACCTAACAAGACAGCGAACTGGATGTTGAAACTCTGGGAGAAGGGGACGTTCATGAAGTGAGGCTGCTTGGGCTCATAAGTTTGAGACGTGTAGCCCACACAAACAACACTTTCTGAGGGAAGTTCCTCTCTACCCTCTCGATAGAGCAGCAACTCTTTATTCGCGAGCATTCTCAGATCTCGATCCCTAAACTCGAAGTTTGCCCCGCCAGTAGCTTGTCTACCATCATAAATGGGAACTAAGGAGATCGGAACAGACAAATACAATGAACATGAAGACCAAAATGGAACAAGAGACAGACTTTACCTGAAGAAGTACATGCGAGCGAAGGAAGGTAGAAAGGATAAAGGCCAGGACCACGTTTTGTCAGAGACACCGAGAACCTGTGTTTTCTGGAGCTGGAAGCAGCGGGAGTAGAAACAGAAGAACCTGAACTTTGTTAAGTCTCATCAGTACAGTCAACCAAAGAGGAAACACACCAGGTGTCGGGTCAGATTGTGCGGAGACGTCTGCACAGTCCTGTATCTTTTCTGAATGAGTCATGAAAGAAACAACATCTTCAGCTACCAGAGCAGCAAGAGCGTTCACATTGAGAATGTGACCAAAGAAAGAGAAGGCACGCTGAGCCTCCTGCTGGAAAAGACGACCTTTCAAGCACTTCATGTGACCAATGTTCCTCACCTCAACTGCATGTATCAGATGAGATGACTCCATGACCACAAGGGACATAAAGAGCACAAGGTGCGTGTTGCGCTCCTTGACAACAATCCTGCACCTGTCCTTCTGTTTTATGACATAGCATGTCGAAGGATCAGCTCTAGAAGGGTTAATGTATACCCTAATATTCTGAAAGATGATGCCTTTATGCAAGCTCCTGGACCAAAGGTGAGAATGAAGGAGCAGGGAGAGGGGTGCAAACTGTGTACCTTCCCTCAAAGACTGAAAGCTTATCCATAACATTTGAGTAACTCATCCAGGCGTCGTTACCAGGTACTTCAGTCTGATAGAGCATGTGAACCAACACTGCTCTGAGGTTTTTAACCTTTTGATAGGAGGGAACAAGAGCAGGATCCATCAACTCTTGAGAGAGACAACCTTCAGCCGCAATGGATGTATCAAACAGTGGCAGTTGGGCCAGCGACTTGGAATCGACATCACCAGCAACAGACCGAGCATCCTCTTCGTCCTCATCCATATCTGATGAAGGAGCAAGGTCGAAACACGATAATCCATTCGAAAAACAGTGAGATGAGGAGCTGGCTACAGTTGGTGAAGGCAAAGTTTGAACATAAGAGCAAGAATTGGAATCGCGTTTAGCCAGAGAGCGGATATCAACAATTGAGCTATCAGGAGAGAAAGCCTCCTCGCGATGTCTCTTTCAACCATGCAACTGTGAGGATGGGTATGGCATCGCAGCACGTTGAGGAGAGACAACCAAGTCTTCAGCGTCAGAACCATACACGGAAGGAACAGGAGCAGGAGAGCGAACAGTGGATTTCCGAGGGGAAGAAAGGGAGGTGTTGGGACGAACACGTGTGCCAGACTTTTTAGAAGGTGAAACTGGAACGAAACACTTGTCCGAAACACCGCCTGTGTGAGAAGGAAATTCAGGAGACAAGATAGGTTCAGGTTCATGAAAACGTGTTCTGCAGCTGGTATTGGGTGAAGGACTAGAAGGAGTCATTTGATGGACACGAGCAGAGGAACAGGAGACACCACCGATGATGTGCAGTGTGTTTTTGTGCTGAGAACGGATCACCACACTACAATACAAAATCAGGAGAAAGGACAAGAGCTGAAGTTAAAAGAAATAGACACAAATGAGTCATTATCGAACAGCTGTTCATTAGAGGCACTTGCAGACTTCAGATCATGTTTCACACAGGATCTTTAACAGAAGAAAACCCAAAGATTGAAAAGAAAGAAGAAGTGTGAGAGAAAGCACACACACACCTTTTTAGGGCCTGATTGGTGTTGTGCCACACAGGCTCATCTCCTTCAGTAACACTGCAACACAAAGGACACAGAGTTCACCATCAGTAGAAAAACATGGTGGTTATGAGCATATACACACAAGAAGTACGTATCAGCAGGACTACCAGGAACATCAACTTTATCATCATCGTCACTGAGAGACATAGGTTCACCGCCATGTCTACAAACCAGTAAGAACATGAGCAAAGATTATGGAGAAGCAACTAGGGAGACACTAACAAATGAGAACAAACAGAAGACAGTTGCACAGAGGACGCGTTTGAGGAAGACCTCAAAGCTTTTGGCAAGGCTGCACCATTTTTCAGGCTCCTAGAAGCATTATTAGTGGAAGTCGAGCTTTAATTGATAGATCAGTAATGGTGCTTGCTGGTTACAGAGGAAAAAAAAAACTCATGTCTGACTGAGTTTAGGAGAGGTGCCAGAGCGACCCACAGGCTCGTGCACAACAGAATAGCACGACAGTGAAAGAGCACCATGAGGGATAGCTTTACTTTTGGCAGAGCATCTTCATTTGACCAACACAAAGTCACTGTCAGAGTCTGCACCATCCAAGACTAGAGAAGGTAGCAGTGACAGGGTTGTTAGAAGACACTGGCTGAAGTCTATGAGAAAAGTCATCAGAAAAGTCTTAAAGGAGAACACATGACAAAAGAGACCGTTTTTTAGATGTGCTAGAGGCTGTTGACAGAATATTGACTGGCTCTGGCAGCTCGCTAGAATGAGGGAACAGACTTAGCACAGTACAAGTCTTTATAACTGGAAGGTGAAATATGGCATACTTGGAATCAGACAACAGAGCAATACGCTGCTCAAAACAAAGCCTAGAACATGTTGAGAAAACTGCAACACAAAACAGAACGCAGCACGCACTCAGAAGCAGCTGGGGAGGACCAACACTGCTGATAACCCCTGGCAGCACAAGGGCTTGTCGTACAAAGAACACGTATCAGAAGAGCACAAAAGCAGTAAAATGTACATATGAAAGTGTAACAGGTGAGGTGTCGTGTGGATTGCGTGGTGCATGGTCGCTGACTTCTACTTCCGAACTGTAACAAGGCGAAACCCAACTTTCGACACTAATATAAAGTGAGCGAGGAAAGGAAACAAGAGCAGGGTCAAGATGGACAAACACAGGGGAGTCTGCAACATTGTAATCTTCAGATGTGTGTCGAAGTGGCACTTGAGTGGAACATGGTGGCGTGATATTGCAATCGTGAGCCTTGTCGATGCTAACACAAGAAAAGAAGACATCAGTAAGAAACCAACAATGCACACGATGCAGTCAACACCTTTTTGAAACAGGAGATCAGTTTCCAACATCGAACAATGGTGTTCTAGCAGTAGAGCAAAGTCAGAAGGAAGCAAGGGCATTGAGAACGGCATGTAACACAAACGAGATAGACCCAGACTCGAGAAGTTTAGCAGATGGCTTTGGCTTTCTTGGCAATCTTCGGCTATTTTCAGGTTAAAGGGTATGAAGGGAACGCAGATGAAGCCAGCAAAAGGAACTTACTGCTGCGACTGAGAGGACATGGCAGGCGAGACGTTACAACAGAAAACACGAAAGTGCAAGGTGAATATTAAGAGGAACAGTGAGAAAAGGTAGGCAGCACTGAGTACATATATGACAGAGTAAACAGGCGTGACTAATATAACTTAAAAGAAGTGCGGAAGCCAATAGGAAAGCACCCAATGGGCGAAAATAAGAAGACCGAAGATGAAGAGGGAAACAGCGAAAAACAGCATACACAGTGCAACACAAGAGAACGCCACTGAAGCACAAAAGAAGGCCAGACACAGAACAGAAAAAAAAGAAGAACATAAAGAGCGGGAAAAAGTACGCATTGAATAGCAGAAGAGCATAATTGTGCTGGAGGAGAGCTGAGTAGTGGAAGGCGTGGCAGAAAAGAGCAATGGTATGAATTGAATACAGAACAGAACAGAGTTGTCACTTATGCTAGTGACCCATGACGAATATAGTTTACATGCCGATCACAAAAGCGGGTGTTTCGAAAGAAGGTAGGTGAGTGGGAACAACAAGGATAGAAGAACCAGCAGAGCATAAAGAATGGAGATCAAACAAGAAGTATTAAGTTGAGAACAGTACTTTGAAAGAGGGAAGATGCGGGATGTCAGGTGTACAGCAGAACCCCCAAAGCCACTCATAGCAGTGTAATTGAGGGAAAGTACACAGAAGGAAG
This sequence comes from Neonothopanus nambi, assembly GCA_003987895.1. Taxonomy (NCBI): domain Eukaryota; kingdom Fungi; phylum Basidiomycota; class Agaricomycetes; order Agaricales; family Omphalotaceae; genus Neonothopanus; species Neonothopanus nambi. Next base: position 22,422 of record RCHF01001081.1, read on the forward strand.
AACAAGCGAATTGAAAGGTGGAACAAAAGCGGGATGAGTCAAAAAACACTTACATGTGAGGATGGAAGAGCACGACAGAGCGGTAATAATACATAACAAAGAAAGAAGAGTGCAGAACCGAAGAGACTAAAACACAACAAAGAGAAGGAACGATAACACTGTGGCGAGGCAACAGACAGCTTTTACAGTGTGCAACAGAGGAAGGAAATGTAGAGAGAAGTATAAGGTGTTTTCAGAAGCAGAAAAGAACCGGGAGGCGACAAGAAAATTCTTCAAGGCACTATAAAAGTGTGAAAACAAACACTGGTAACCCAGCCAAACTGAAGCCCAAAATGGATGCATACTACAGCACAGAAAAAGCAAGTAAGTAAAAATCTATTGCAGACGAGGAGAGTGAGACAGCGTACACTTACACAGACCATGATAACAGGAGATACTCTCGAAGAAATGTGGGCACTACAGCTTTCTGGAAAGTATGCCAAACACCAAGTATCGAATGTCATAAAGGTAAGCACACGATCCAGGTGGCAAGAGGATGGTAGTAAGATGACTGTTCTCAGCTCAAAGGTTGGGAGGACGACATGGAAGTAAAGATGTACAAGGAACTGAAGACGTGGAGGCTCGTCCATCGCAGCGACGACAACCAATTTGATACGGAACTCAAGATATCTGTTCAAGGTATTGTCGTGAAGAAGGATCTACCGCTGCTGTGAGCCGGAGTAAAGTAAGTCTTCAAAAGAAGGAGAAAGATGCAAGGCTCATGCGCACTTCCATATCCGCAGAGCAAACCCGAAGTACCTCAAGCAAAGCATCGAGATAACAGGGCTGGGCTCTCCTTTGTTTGAAACAGACGTAGACTTGGTCTTGGAGGTGTTCGCGTTGTTCCGATGCAGCATAGATAACCTCGAAGACCTGCAGCTAGGAACTTCCTGCGAACACTTCAGCCTGGAGCTGAGCAACAGATATTTCACACCTGCAAAGGGACATGGTAACATGGAGACGGTGACATTCGGACGATACATGGACCTGGACGATGTGCTGAAGAAATTGACCCTAAAGAATCCAGGCTTTGTTTATTCCGAAGAGAATGTAGTGCACTATAGAGAGAGAGTAATTGCAAACAGCATAGAAGCGTGAGTTGCAAAGTCGATTAACACAGAAAAAAGGAAGAGACTTACAAGAAACACACAGGACAGAAGCCATGAACCCAGACAAGATACGTGTGGGGGATATTGTCAACGTGGGATTCACGATGCTCAGATTTCCTATAAGCGGCGATCGAATGAAAGCAGTGCTGACTCTGCGAAGCGTGACGTTGCTAGATGCCAGCATGGCCCAGGTAAAGTTGAAGAAAGCGAGTGAAAACACGAGAAGAGCTAACGTTAGAACAGGACACTATAAAGAACAAAATCAAGGCTACGAACAAAGAACAAAAGGCAAAGAACAGAGTGAAAAGATCTTGCTGATTCAAAGAGGAAGACGTGGAGAAGGCGAACAAAAAGATGAAAAGGCTGAGTATAGATGACAAAAAGCTGAAGCAGGCCGAGAACAGCCAGGAGACAGAGGCAATCTAAGTGTAGACAGTCAGTTTACTGCCACTTAACTAGTTTTTTACACAAAATTTTCGATGTTGACCTAGAGTACACAACGTATTTCGCATGTCACGGCTGAGTGTCCTGGGAGCCCAACAGAATCGGGAGTGTCCACAATGCATGCACCTGGGGACTTGCATTATCATCTTCATACTGAGAGTTCCCCTGAATGATCTGGAAGGTCGTCGCCTTTGTCAATGTCGCAAAAATACACCAGTATCATTAACCAAGAAAATAGCTGAAATATGGTTGTATATATGAGAACATAACTGCCCAATAAGTGAAACACGAAAGCATCGGAAGAGGACAGTGTGCTCTCAGTCCTGATTTTCATCTTCATCTTCCGTCAATTCATCTTCTTCTAAATTTTCTGGGCCAAAGGCCGTTACTGTGAGGGTGTCCTGGTCAACACCAAAGCATTTATTATGAGGTGGGTTCTTCTTCAAGTTCCAAAGACACTGGATTGAAAATATGAGCACTAAGGACCAACTAGAGTGAGATCTTGAAAGTTGTGTACTGGCAAACGAATAGTGAGTTTCTCTGTAGATGTAGCAGGCAAGTTAACTTTGAGCAGAGAGGCTGGAGTAGGCTGTGAAGCAGAGTGAGTCAGTTTCTGATTATAAGTCAGTGTTTTGGAGTGAGCAGAAGAGGCAAGATTGATATACTTTCACGATCTTTTCCATTTTTTCAGTTTCTTTGTCCCAGTATGCCTCAAGCAGACGTGGGCACTGTAGGTTTGAAACAGGTTCCCACCTGGAAAGAATATGGTGAAACCCACTATTCATAAGAGGACAAAGAGCACTTACAAGTTGTCAGTCTCAGGGTACCCTTTCCACTGTGCCTCTTGAGAATAGTGGAACACGGCAAATAGAGATAGCCTACCTTGATTAAGTATTCCTGTATGGTTTTTAGTACGACCTTCAGATGATTGATGTGAGGAACTCACTGGAGTGCCAGACTTTGAGTTCCTATGGCTTAGAATTTCTTCTAAAAGATTAGCAGGAAGTGTCAGCAGACTTACCTTGAAGTTGAAATTCGAACTTAAAGCATCAGAGTACCGTATAGTATGAATACTGACCTACTTCCCAGAACGGGCATCCTTTATAGAAATAGAAAGGGTGTTGGGACATGGAGATATTATGCCTCAAACAGACAGCTTCTTTATTTTATAAGCAGTAAGAGATGAACCTTGAACGAGCATGTGGATCAGTATCAGAGATATGGGATAGCACAATGCACTTACTAGCAGTATCACGTGAAATAAGGATTTGCCAGATTGTACCTCTGGTGTTTGGCTGATGATGCTAACAACTTCACAAGTCTTGTGGCTCGGACGTATCACTGCAGAATATCAGACAGTGTATATCATGCTTACTAGCGATGATAGCAGTTTATTGTGAAGAGCGAAGAAATCGTTTCAGAGTCTGCTGCGACGCTGTTGTCGTGCACGAACTTCCAGCATAACATAAGTTAGACAAATCATAAAAACATAGATTGTCTTTTCGGTATGTCGTCAATACAGGAGTCAAAAAAAACATCAGAGAAAACATAGTACCAAAATGACATAGAGATCCTCTAGCAGTGCATCAAATTGAACTTTGATGGACCCACATACCATCTTACGTGGACAATGAGAACGAGAATAAGAACGCAGAAACTCAAAGCGAGAGTGTGGAGTACAACAGCATGGAAATCAAAACAGTGCATTCACATGTAGCAAAGGATATACATTAAAGCAGGCCGACAATATACAAAAACAGAATTGTAGGGATAGAGACCAGAGATCACAGTCTCACATAAGTTGTAAGATGAACATATATTTCCTGCATTTGCAACGAAATGAGACTGTCGGTCCAAAATTGAACTTCGCTAGACTTCGATTTATCGTGAGCAACAACCAAGTCTGTCCAAACCTGACCCATCCCGTCAGTCTCGAAGGAAGAGGACACCTAGGAAAACAAACAGAAAAGAAGAAAACCACCAGATAAGAACCGGTCAGCAACGTGAACAGAAGAGGAGAAAAGAAAAGAATGAACAACTTCTGCAGTGGGGTCTGAAACAAAGAGATAGCTGAGTTGGTTATAGAGGCGGTACGGGATAGTAGCATTTAAGTCCTCCTGAAAAAGAAGATAATGGCAGTTTTTAGAGGAAAATAAGAGTCGAAGGCACTGCAAGAAAGCAGCAACAGCATGTGGGGGCCTGGCAATGGACAGCCTATCTGAGAGCAAACTGGCAACACCAGCATTACTGCTGTATGCAGGACACACATGTAAACACAGCGAAGTGGATAGAAATATTTAATGAACGCACAAGACAGGCGGCAATTCAGCCAAATGATCCAAAACAGGTGAAAAGTCAGTACAAGCAATACAATAAGAAGCAGGAAAGGACGAGGCTGACAGCAGAGAGAACGAGAGGCACATGCCTTCCACGGGATAGTTGTGTCGCCACGAGTGAAGATAAAGGTTGTCCGAACACTACATCAACAGATGTGAACCAGGAGGAAAGGTAACGACCCAGCAATAACGATCACCCACACGATGAGGGAGCAGCATGCTGAGTTCAGAAGATGGGTGAAGAGCCATCTCAGCAGAGGGAAACTCCTTGACAGTGTAACCCAAACTCAAGGGATAATCAAGGTGGGATTCATCTGCCTCTGGCATATCATTACTCAGTTCATAGGAGATGCATTCAACAAAAGTAGAGCAGGGGTACAGGGAGTATGCCCTGGCATGGCTGAAAAAAGAAAGATTGCATGCTAAAAAAATGAAAAAAAAAGCAGCAGTTTTAAAAAAAAAAGAACACAGAAGAGAAATGGAACAAGACACACTGGAGTGAAACTGCAGAATGACCTCAAGGGGAGAATGCAAACAGGCAATTATTCGAACGTTACAACCTCTAGACATTCCCCTCACAGGACGCTGAAAAGACCACACCTTGACCACGCCTTTCGCATAGTATGCTTCAGCAATAAAATGACGATATTCGGAACGAAGAGCGAGTGGAGGTGCAGATCTAGTGTCTATGTGAAGCGCGACCGCATCGGCATATGCAGTAGCAAATAGAACTTCTTCACCAAGGTCAGTTGTGCAGTCAAAAGTATACCCATTGTCAAGAAAAAACAAGCCGACAGCTTCTGCAGAACAAAGAGGCACATATAAATGGAGGTCTGACAATGAAACATCATCCCTCTCGAAAAGCTGAGTGGCAACTGCACCAGAAACAAGAGCACCACACTGAGCCTGTAAAAGCCAGAAAGAGTTGAAATCTGAAAGAAAAGGAGACAAGACGCGGCGCGGAGAGAATGCAGTGCGCTGATAGGCTGAGGCAGAAAGGTAGGTCCGGTGATTGACCTGAGGGAATCGAACAACGTCAAGAGAGGACAGATTCGACATAATACCAAAGTCAAGCTCCACCGGCCTGAAGAACTAAAATCAAATAACCAAACATACGGAGCAGCAAAAAAACATACAGAATATCCACAGGCATCCCAGAGTGACAGTTGCAAAAAGAGAGACAGACTGCAGACAGCAAAGAACAGGAAGCACAAAGCAAGCAAGAAGAGACGGAAAACAATCAGGCCAGTAACAACATTATAAGCAAAGAAATCGAAACAGGAGGAGAACGAAGAACAAATAAAGGAGAAAGAAGAAACTTACATCAGACATGAAAGCAAAGCTGATAGAAGACTGGTACACTCAGACCAGACTGTGAATTCAAACAAAAGCAGACGGAAAACAGTTTAGAACGACGGACAACATTCATACAAAGCAGGGTAGCAACGAGCAAGAAATACACACATGAACGACGCATGGGAAGAAGGAATGTTTACATTACGCAACACAGAAAGAAGCAAATCAATAGAAATAACGTGTCTAATCCCAAGGCAGATCCCGCAATTCATGGCAGGTGAAGCTAGAACACCCATGTGAACAGAAGAAGCACATCAGAAAGAAGAGACGCACTTTTTTAATCTCGACATGACCCACATACGATCCGAGATCACAGCTTCAACTGGACTGCCCCTGGGGGAGACACACACTGTGACCAGCACCTGAGTCCACGTCGCACCTCTCTCAAAGCTGTGCAAGCAAGTCGCAGATTCTCGGCAATCTTCAGAGGTGCATTGGTGCAGGCAGGACATGAGAGGCTTCAGACTGTAGAAACGAAGAACATCGCAAAGACCATCTTCATAGCGATGACCAAACACGGAAAGGTGGGTGCATGGAAAAGCAGGAGTATAGGGAAAATTAGACAAGGCACAGCGGATATAATACCATGGGTTGCGGGGGCCATAGTTGCACACAATAGGAACAAGGATAGGATTGGGATAGCCAGGAATAAATAGCAAAATGTCAAACTGAACCTCGTGCAGCTGAGCAAAGGACAGAAGTACACCAAAGGGAATGAGAATGAACAGGCGCAAGAGAAGAGGACAGACTCACGTAAATGGGAGAGCGCCACAACTCTTCAGCAGTGTAGTGAATAAGGGAGATTTTCTTCGTGAGCAGGAGACAATCCCACTGAACAATGAGCTCTGAGAAACCTGACATCAACATGGGACACACCAACTGTGGACAGTCATGATAGGCTGGAAGGCTGCAGAAAGGAAACATAAGGTACAAGAAGAGAACCGAAACTGATACACAAACACTTGAACCAGAGACAAAAGCGATTCTAAATCCTCTCTGTTTGCGTTGTGAGGGATGCCATCAAACAAAAACACGACAGCCAGAAGCGGAGTGTGACATGCCGTGTCATCGTAAAGAAAGTCCTCCAATGACACAGAAAGTCCAGGGGAAAATATTCGAATGCCATAGACACAAGGTCCCTCATCAGGATGCTGAGAAAAGTATCGATGATCAAAGCAAATGCGAAGAGGGTGGTCCACATCAATGTAAGGTGAACAATTCAAGGTGGAAAGGAAATCAAAAGAAGCACTTGCGTCCAATGGGATTCGGAGTGGTACCATGCAGAAGAATGAGAGATCAGGCGGGAGGTAGATAACACTGAGAGTCCTCATCGAGGGCTAACAACAGAACCAAGAGACATGAGCCGCACAACAGAACAATAGTAGAACAGAAAATGCACCGACAACGAACTGTCTGTAGCTGAATACGCAGCGCCCTGAAGAAGAGCAAATGAGTTAGGAGACATCAGATACGGAAAAAAGGGATCCATGGGAGGAGACAAGCAAAGCATAGCTCATAAACATATTTAAGTATGAGCAGAAGAGAGCAGAAGAGACAAAGTAGAATACACGTGGCAATATAGAATGATGTCACTTCAGAAAAACAGTATCTAATGGGAAAAAAAGGGAGGAAAGCAAAAAGTGTGCACCTACCGTCTTCAATGGACATGCTCAGATGTTAACGCAGGAAAGGAATTATGACATTCAGTATAGGAAATACAATGAAGATTACAAGGCCGGCACCACCATACAGAACAGACATACGAAAACAGATACCACGGCATTGTGAAAAGAACAAGCATACATCAGAGGAGCACAGACAGAAGTATACATCTAAGCCACGAAAAGAGAACGTTCCCTGTGGGGACAGGCACACCTGTTTATAGCAGGTCAGAGAAAAACAAACAAAGAAATACTTAAAGAAACAGCCAAGGGACAAAATAAAAGACGAACCTCTCATAGAATTCACATATCAAGCAACAGTCCACTATGTGAGCATTTCGGGGAGTACCATCTGGAGTGAGAGGGATAACAATCGCAGGGTTGTGCCAAAAAACTGTCCTGCTGTCTCTACTACAAGGCGCAACGCATTTGTCGATGGCAAGTGGACCAGGGCCAAAGGCGAAGATGACAGTGTGTTGAGGAAGGCCATGCTCATCCAAAGGACCATTGATGGAACATGTTGTCAGGTTCACAAGATCCGTGACCCAACAAGAGCGGAATAAACTGAGAATGAGGGCTACGTTCCAGCCCAGATCGTGCAGCTCAACAACGATAGAGAAGGGAACGATTAGGGGGCAGTCAGAGGGTAAATACAAGCACTCAAAAGCAAGTTGGTGTGGCTGCTGAAAAAAAAAAAAGTTGCACATTAGCACTGCCAGAAAAAGAGAGAGGCAAAAAGAGAAGAGAAAAGAACTCACGAGGGGCACAGGTTCCCCGACCTCATCAAGAATACAAACAACATCCGACAGGTTCATGGCAAGACAGCACGCCGTAGTATAATCAGGAAAGAAAAAGGGCAGTCAAAGGGAAGAAGGGGTGACAGTTTTTTTTTTTTAAACAGACAACGAAGAAAAGAAAGAAGAAAAAGGTAGAAGGAACGCAAAAAAAAAAAAAAAACAAGAAAGAAAAAAAAAAAGAAGAAAAAGAAGAAAAACCAAAAAGAAAGACTAAAAAACAAAACCAAACAAAATGGACAAAAGGAAAGAAAAAGAAAAAAAAAAAAAAGAAAAAAGAGGGGGCGAACAGGGAAGAAAGTGAACAAGAACACATCACATGAGGCGTGGCTCATGGCAGGAGAAGCAACACCACCGGATACCGTAGGGAAGAAGCAGTAGATCGACATGAATACCAACAAAGCAAGGCGGGCAAT
>RCHF01001083.1:0-19882 GCA_003987895.1 Neonothopanus nambi
AAGGTTTCCAGAAAAAATATGGGGAGCTTGGCATAGTCCAAGCTCTACTTCCTCGCAATATTCCTATGCTCGCGATGTCGGCGACACTACCGGATCGTGTTCGAAAAGATATTTTATCGAAGCTGCAATATGGCAAAGACTTCACATATATAAATGTTGGCAACGACTGACCCAATGTGTCACTGGTCGTCTGTCCAATCCATCATCCACTGAATTCCTACAAAGACCTTGACTTCGTAATTCCTTCAAGTGTAACTTCACCTTCGCAAATCCCAAAGACTTTCATCTATGCAGATAACATCATGAAGGGGATTGACATCGAGGATCATCTACGAGAACTCTTACCTCTACACATGCACACTGAGAACCTTATTCAGACCTACAGTGCTGCATATTCAAGCAATTATCGCAGTGTGGTGATGCAGCGCTTCAAAGCAGGACAAGTGCATGTACTGGTATGCACGGATGCTGCTGGGATGGTACGTCTTTTGACAATGGCATTAGATAGATACTGATGATTTGAAAGGGATGTAACATACCAGATATCAACGTCGTTGTTCAATGGAAGCTGCCAGGAACAATCTTGGCATTTGTTCAGCAAGCTGGTTGGGCTGCACGCACACGAAATCGGCAGGGTCTTGCTATCCTTCTTGCAGAAAAAAGTGCATATGCTGAAGATCTCCGGGCATTGAACAACCTGGCAATTTATGACATGAAGACGTCGAAAAAGTCCGTGAAAGCTACAAACACAAAAAAGAAGTTGAAGGGGTCAGCAAAAGATCGAAGAATCTATGCAGAGAAGCATGGCTTACTTTGAGGGTCACACAACGGCGTGCATGACGCGACTTATACCAAGCACGAGCCGCAGCTGGATGCCAACACGGCTAATGAGGGGCTGTATGTGCTGGTGCAGACAGGGGTGTGCCGCCGGACGGTCTTGACAAAAGTCTACAGTAATGAAAGGCCTAGTCAGTAAAACACCAGCTCTAGGTAGTAATCTGTGCTCACAAATCTGAATAGGTCCCAATGTGCCTTGCTGTGATCTTTGCAACCCCAAGTTGCTCAATTGCGTTCGCCCCTCTGCGCCAAAAGAGGCGACTCGTCAATCTGTGATTCGACGTGGTCAGCCTTGCCTGAATACTCAGCAAGCGCTCAACAAATGGCGAACCTCGGTGTACACGCGGGACTATTCTGAGATGGTCTTTGGACCATCGGCAATCCTCAAAGATGAGACTATTGTGCTGTTGGCTTCTGTAGGCCCTATAAAATCTAAACAGAGGTTAGAGAAAGTGTTGGGTGGCCAATGGTCCTGGTTCAACAAGTATGGAGACGAGCTGTGGTCCTTCATCTCGTTGCTGGACATGCCCCCCTTTGTTCCCAAAACCACGGCGCCGAGAGGTACGAAGCGAGGACGAGAGAAAGAGGGAGAGGTAGAGGTCAACATGAAGAAGAGGCAGACACGAGGCGGCGCTAACACGGCCATCGAAGTTAATGCGGCGTCAACGTTAACATCAACGTCAACTTCAACTTCAACCAGCATCTCGTCAGCCGTTTCGACAGCCCGACTCGTCGTGAATGCCCCGGAAGCATTGGGCCACAATCCTTACGCCGTTCTCGTTATGACGCCTCAACTCTCGAACGTGCCGACGCACTTGACTCAACTCCCTTCGTACCCGATGAGCTGGCAAGTAAACCCAATGGTGCCTGCCCAATTTCAACAGACTCAGCCATTACCTATGCCAACTCTTGCTCATTCCTATGCATCCTATCCTTCCATGCATCACCCAAGCCCTTATGCCATTGATCCTTCTACCTGGCAGCCCTACCAATATCACCACTACCCTCAACCTGCAGTCACTCATCACCACTCAGCCCCTGGACCCTTCCCTTCTCACCAGGCTCGTACTCAGGCCTCGCAAGGGGCTCAAGGTATTCAGATTATTCATTACAAACCACCCGCATATTCGTAGTACTTAGAGAACACGAAGTAGCTCAAAAAAAAAAAGTTTTTTGATACCTATACCATTTGAAAGAGCGCGATTCGAAACATGTAAATATGATATTCTCTAAAATATGAATTTTATCAACTTATGAGCCCGATTTTTATAAGTCCAATGTCGCACTAGGCAGCGCCTGCCAAAATCGCGACCATTCAGACCAGCCGTTTCTACGAAACGTGTTCAGATCCAATGGTCCAATAGGCCATGTGGCCTGAGTTTCTAGAAACGAGCTGGTCACGAGCCTAGAATAAATGGCTCAATGAGCCGTTAAAATTAAGCGGCTCTACCTAAAACAGCTCGGCTCCGGCTCCAGCCAGTAAGCCAGCCATAGTGATGTACAGGGTCGGGTCGGGCTCAAAGCCCTAGGGTCGGGTCGGGTTCTTAAGGGCTTGGGCTTCTCTAAAACCGAGCCCGAGCCCTGAGCCCAAGCCCAAGGCTCAAAGCCCGGGGCTTGGGCTCAGGCCCCGGGCTTGTAGTTATAAAGAGACAAAAATTGTGATACTATTTGTATTACAAGTGTATTAACTACTCCTCACAGTCTGAATCGAGGTCAAGCTCAAAGCTATTGTCTTCACATGTTACACCTGCCATGTCAGACTCCGCCTTCTCCTCTAACTCCTTAAGCTCCTGCTCGAAAGCACAAGATGGCGCTTTTTCGGGCCACACCAAATCTTGATGGAATGCGCACTTGAGCACTTGAAGGGCTTCTACAATGTCACCTCGAAGCCGGTTTCGACGTTTGGTAATGGTGATACCGCCACCTGAGAAAGCACGCTCGCTCGATACAGCCGATGCCATAATTGCGAGAATATCGCGCGCAAGGGATGTCCAGGTGGGTCCAAACCGTTTTCCATTCAGCTGATTCATATAATCAGTGAATACAGTATTAATAAAGAATTCCAGTACGTACCCCCCACCACTGCACCATTCCCATCTCGTTTAGGCTCTCAGTCGGTGTCTTCACCCACTTGTTATACTCGACTTCCCATGGTTCAACTCCGGTGGTACTCGTTACATTGATGGGAAGCGGAGATGTGGTTTCGTCATCTGAATCGTCTTGAATAAGACGTTTCTGCCCCGACTTTGACCGCACAACCTGTTTGCTGCCTGCAGCATCACTACCTGTTGGATTAATCTTTTGATATCGTTCCTGAAACTATTTCTAGATGAGTATCGAGTCCCTAGTAACGTATCAATCAATAACCTACTGTCTTCTTCAGGAATTCGTCAACCTTCAATTGTTCCTCCTCGTTCCAATGGGTTTGGAAATACGTCAACTTAGATGCTGGATCCAGGACTAGGAAACATTAGTGAGCTTGAAGATACGAATGGATAAATGAAACCTACTCATTGCCATTACATACGCTCCAGAGTCCGCTGTCAAATCATAGTAAGTCTCGATGACCTCAATAGCTGCCGTGATAGCATAACGGAAACGAGAGTATTTTTCCTGATCACGTCGCTTCGACCACTCTCTGTGCAGCTCCTCAAGAGCCGGAACACCACGATGCAGCGTGGGGTATGTATCGGATGAGAATTCTTGCTGCGAGTTGTCAGCAATCTGAGATAAAAGTAAGTTTCCATTATAGACCGTGATTCTGTGAGTACAGTCGTTGTGCTTCTATAAAAGCGGGGTTTGAAAGTGCTGCTCTATGCTAATAGCGAAAAAAATTAGTTTCGGTGACAGCCTGAAGCTATTCATCAAGCATGCGTGAAAGTCGAGTCCTGGGGATCGCTGCAATCACCACTGACTCAGGGGATACAAGTAAACTTTTGTCGAAATACCTCCGTGATCACTTTCTGAAAAACGTGAGTCTATAACCTTATTTTGAATTCAAATTTGACGTATCTTTCGCTGTTACAGCATCGCCTAATTTCAACGCACCATACACATATTGTTAGTAACGAAATCAGGGCACCTATGTGAGTCATTGTTTCAAGGATTCCTCATGTACTAACCTCCAAGCAGTGTCGAAAATGATTCTAGTCCCTCACGGGGCATGACTACCTGGTGCAAGAAGGTCAGAGTCCTCGTACAGAGGACATTGGGTAGTTGTTGGTCAGTGGAGATCTTCGATGATGAAAGACTGTCTGTATATAGTGTAGATACAGATGCTACATTGGTCTAGATTAAGTGCTTTGTACAATTTACATTGTTGCTGCCTCGCAAACCAGTGCCCTTTGAGTGGGTAGAAAGCCCTGGGCCTGGCCCAGGGCTCAGGGCCTCTGAGACCAAAGCCCGAGCCCCAAGCCCTCCTCGACCCTCTACTAAGGTCGGGTCAGGCCCAGTGAGCCCCGGGTCGGGTCGGGTCAGGTCACAGGGCTCGAGCCTGACCCTGGACATCACTAGCCAGCCAAGCTGTTGACACCCCTAAGCGAGTCGCACACCGCAGAGTGGATCAAAGCATTGGCCATTGTTGTGAGTCCAACCTTCTATTTTAGGCATTCTTCGCTAACACTCCTCACCTCACAGATTATTCTTCAAATTTCAGCCTGGCACTTCTGTGGGATTGTCAGTGATAGCACAGGCAATACACGTCTTGCTTGTAAACTTCTCATTGCAAGATTTCCAACTATCATTGAGCTCACTGACATATGTCACTTTCTCCATCTTCTGTGTAAGGATATCATCAAGCTTAATTACTTTGCTATAGTGAGTGTCTGAGTCTTGAGTAGTACTTTGACTTGATGTATGGCTGGGTTCTAACAAGTTTCCATCAGGTCATTAAAGTTATACGAGGCACAATTTCGTTCTTTCATAAGTCGCATATTGGTATCAGTCAACTTGAAGAAGCTCGTAAGGAGTTGAACATCACACGAGGTCTTGAGGCAATCGGAAATACTCGATTCTGCACTGTCATTCATGCAGCCATGTCGCTACATCAGCAAAACCTGGTGTGTCTATGGGTATCTGTACAGCACTGGACAGTACCCATAGTGCCATAGTAGGCATAGATGACCCCCTATCTGGAGAGTATCGTACAATAGCCAGCCATTCAATATATAGCTATGCAAAGATAGTCTATACTGTAGAGAGCTGGATAGAACTGGACAGAACATCCCAGTTACGAAGATGTTCTGTGGGTTGCTATGAGCTGCTGTGAGGTTAAACAGAAAAGGATATTCTATTCTTGATCACCAATCATTTTCCTCGCCTCTACACATTTGGAAATACATATAAAATGATTTTATTATGCAGAATGGTACAATAATATAGTACACTACGAGATATAGTTTGGATTTGTAGAAATGGGAAATAGATAGAAAGGATACTGGGCACATACTGTCGTCTGTTGTATTTGCTGGTTGCTGAACATGTTTGATGGTAGCAGTGACACTAAAGATTGAAAGAAGGCAGGCCATCATCTACACTATCTGAGTAAGAGGGAGAAAAGGAAGTGACAAGGGTTATACCAGTGACTATACATCAGATTTGACAGAATGTCCAGCAGCTTGTATATGTTCATACTATAGTGTTCAAGTCAGTATGAAGATTCTCTATGTGAGAGATATAGGGTAACGCACACTCATGTTCACCAAAGCCTGAACTCTGATGAAAGGTATTTGAAATAGGTGAGAGATAGTCTTAAAGTGAGTATGTTTAGCGTACCTTAATATATGACTTAGATGTGGTGAATGTCAGTCATCAAGCCCTCTAGAATACTCATGCCCACCATTCCAATGACACCCACATCCATAGCACCTTAATCCTTGTGAATCTGTCAAAGCTTGCCACTCCCCTTGTCCATGAAAGATATTGGGTTCTATGAGGAAAGAAATGTGCAACAACACAATATAAGGTGAATCACAGTAATACATGTGTCACTTACAAAGAGTTTGTTTCTGAACTGATGATCTGGCATCAACAAGCACAGTCTGCAATGACACTCATGTCTAAGTAACAGAGAAAGGATAGAGCGATGGTGGTTGTTGAGAGAGCCATGCATGGAAGTTCAACCGTGGGAGAACTACAGAAATATAGTCCCGATGGCTTTGCTCACGGCATAAATCAAGGGCGGTAACGTTACACGTTACCTGCACGATACTGCCACCCAATTCCCATCATCTATATGGCTCTATACAGCGCTGTCTACCATGCACTCACACTGCAAAGTGCTGTGAGATGCCTTTGTCCTATACAGTGCTGTCTAGTACATGACATATCCTAGACATGCTATAAGTTTCTATATGTACTACTGTTCTCTATGTAAAAGGGTATCTGCTATGGAGGAAAAATCAGGTTTTGCTGATGTACGTGATTGTATGCCAGCTCTCAAGAAAGTTGTAGCTCGAGGTGAAGTCAACTTCGAGGTATGACAGCTCCTTTCTATGCCCTACATTGATTGTACTAATACTCATTAAACTGACAGGATTTCGAGACATACTATGAATCTGCTTCAACAAGCTCTCGCGATACCTTTGAGTTCGAATTTGGCCTGTCTCAGCTCATCACACTGGGTCTTCCTATTGCAAAAGCACTTCATTGCCTTGAATCCAATGACACCAACCCTTGTGATGTTTATCTTCTGGTGCTAGGGATGCCAACAGCTCGGCTCGGCTCACTCGTGGCTCGCTCACATGTTATTGGCTCGGCTCCCAGCTCTGGAGCCGATTAAATGAAACGGCTCAAGGGTATCTGAGCAGGTGCATTCCTTAGTTCATTGTCAACAAATAATTATCATTTTATAATGTAAATAAGTTCTAAAGTATGGATATATTATTTGAATGTAAAAGAAGCTCACAGGGATGAAAAGTAGAGAAGATATATTATGGCCCTCTATTGAGCCATTTACTCTAATGGCTCGATGAGCTGTTTAAATTAAGCGGCTCGGCTCTGGCTCTAGCCGGTAAGCCAGCTGAGCTGTTGGCACCCCTATCTGGTGCATGCCATCATGTTCGAGATTGAAGAGGCCCTTAATGACCGAAAAAAGGGATTTCCGGATGCTCTTCGCCACCAGGTTCTCGGAATCATGAATTGTCGGTACTCGCAGTTGTTTGATACAAAATCTAAAGGCAATATCGCAAGCAAAGCGTACCTGGCTGCCGCATACCTCAATCTGAGTGAGTTCTTTATCTCTGACATGGATCACTTAGCCAAAATTCTTATTTTTGTATAAGACCTCATTGAACCAGACTCAGACGTGTTTCGGGATGAGGATACAAGCAATGTCCCCGAATCTCTTCGAGGTATCCACCACCCATCGATCTTCAAGGAGATCGCCTGATATCTCTGTGAGGAGCTGTCTGCAAATGAAATTGCTGCTGAGGGAGGCCATCAGGAATTCACGCAATACTGCGAGCGGGCAGTTGAGTTCAAAAAGAGGTTTATGCAAGAGTTCCAGGCATATGCACGTCGTCTCTATCCTTACAAATTTCCACTCAACAAGAAGGAGCCTCAAGCTGTTTTACGCTGGTGGAAGGTTCTTGAAGGAAGCAACGAGGCTCAAATTTTACCGGTGCGTGTTTCATTTGCATGTTCTCCTTAATTGGCGAGTCTGAAATGAATGATAGCATCTCACCATCAAGCTGTACTCCCTCCACGTGAATTCTATGGCTGAGGAATGCACAGTCTCCTGGTTCACTTGGTTGACACCGCCGCAACGTAGCCACATGAGGGTGAATACCATGGTTGCCATAACACAAGTTGGCCAATACTATCAGGCTGAGCGAAAGGTGAAGGGTTAATTATAATCACTATTGTACATTGCTGACACAATTTTAGGAAGCTACTCAACACCATACTGGCCGGAATCCTACAATACACTTCCACTATGTCAAGAACAGCTTTTGAGGCTCGACATCCCATCCAGAGACCAACGAAGTTTTATATGATGATGAGGGGGATTCTTGGATAGATGCAGGTGGTGACAATGATACTTTGGAGGGAGGATTATCAGCAGAGGAGTCAGAAGAAACTTCAACCGGTGTCGCACCTCCAGCAGCTGATGATACGGCTCTACATGTTGACTTTGTGAGCCGGTCATCTCGAGAAGACACTAGTTTGCTTGCAGAGGAGAAGCTGGGCAATGATACTAGTCTTGCACCTTGCAAATTTGGTAGTTCTAGGCTGGCAGCAGCTGAAGAACCTTCAGATGATGACCTTACATTAGATTTTGAGTAGTAGAGTAAGCTTGTAACATCATAAAAGTAGCTAGTCGTTGTGCATGACGGTCTCGAAAATAGGCCATGTATGTGGTCACGTGACTAGTTACAAACCGGTTCCGAACCGGGGAATAACCCCCCCTTCCGGAGCCCTAGGTTACTTACTGTGGCCCTAACCTCCAGGAGGTTTTTCCCGCAAGCCTAACATTTATATTGTCCCTATAGTACTTCGAAACAAGGGCTTCTTGATGAGACCTTATTGACTGTTACCATACTACTACTGTGTCATTCTTATCCATCAGACTACTCACATGAGAATATAAACTAATCAAGGAACCCTATCTCATCAAACTGAATATGCAGCTCAATTGCTTTAATACCCAAGAGCTCATCTCATTCAGAAGTTGTATCAGTGTGCAGAGTCATCTACCATCAATGGAGCTGCAACTTAAGATTGTGATTGTTAGATATAAGTTGGCCTTGTCAGAGAGTTGACAGTGGTATTGTTCCCCCACATTCTCATAGCTATCTACTACTCAAGATGACACCAGATGAAAACATTCTGCTTTTTGATATTGGCTCTACTATTTTGCGGGATACTGCAGAACTGTGTATATATGCAGTGGGATATGGTGAATTGGAGTTAGATTCAATGGTCAACAACATCTAATTGTCCTGATTTGATTTCAGCTGTCCTCATTCTCCTTGCTTTCCTGACAATGAGGGCTTTCATGTGAGTAACCATGTAGAATTCAAACAGCATTCCCTCATCCTTGTCTGATTTTAGATATCAAGGAGTGAAGGGCAGGGCACAGAAGATCCTCTTTTCCTTCATTTGCCTTTCATTCTTCATATTCACTGTGGATCTTGGGTCTCAATTTGGAGAAATATTCTTTGTGTATAAAGAAGGATTGACAAGGAATTCCTCACTCTCTATGGAGGAAAGAATTGAAAAGGCAGATAGTCTTGTTCAACCACTGATAGCATTTATGAACTGGCCAATTACATTAAATGTAAGTAATGTCCACCCAAATCTTCATGCTTAACTAAGATGCAAAGATTTTGCTTGGTGATATGGCTATTGCTTGGAGGGCATGGGTGATGTGGCCTAGGAATCACTGGGTTCAATCAAGTCTAATTCTCTTCATGCTAGCTAATATGGGTGAGAGGTTATTGCACATCATAGTAGAAGATATGGCTTACAAAGTTGTAAAGCTGTAAACTTTGCAAGTCCTGCAATTCTAACAGATATGAGCAGTAGTGATAGTCAACAATACAATGGTCTCAACATAGCCAGTTTGGTTCTTAGCCTGGCAGTTAACATATTAAGTACTGGGTTGATTTATGCAAAAGCCTGGTATGTTTCCTGCCTTTTCTTCAATTATTGCTCTGACACAGCCTGGTGATACATACATTCTCTGAAACAGGCAGCATCAAAGAACAATGTCTACTCATGGAAGAAGACATAAGAAGACAGAAACTCTAAAGATTCTTGCATTGCTTGTAGAATCAGGCCTTGTTTTTGCCTCTATTCAGGTGAATAACATTATATATCTTTTTAATTTGAAGGCTAATGTCTGTTAGTTAACTCAAATATTGATTTATCTGATACTTTCTCAACTACCTGCATCAGTTGCTAATRGTACTGCTGCTATGCTTGTGGTGGGCATTATTTTGACAKTATTTGACTGTGCATCAGTATGAATATTTCTTGAATCATTCCAATACTAGCCTCTGAATACCTCTTTGTTTTCCCTGCAGGCACTTTATTTACTTGTTGTTATTGCTCTTATCAAGTATAGAAGGTCTGTGCTAGAAGAGACAATGACAGAGATATCTTCTCAATCTCTGAAGAACAGCAGAAGAACAGCTGACAATTCTGCACTTACCACATTGCAGTTTGAAGAGGGTGAAGCATTGGGGTCTTTCAACCTGCATGAGAGCTCTCTGGTGAGAAGGAACCCTGATTCAGGAGATGATATTGAAATGGACATTCTGGGTGGGTCTGAAGGTCAGAAAGATAGCAGAGGATTGGAGGAGTAGATATGCAGGTCTCGAGAGTAAGAGCTGGCATCTGAATTTGGTGGTAGTAATTCTTTTTCCTTTATTTTTCTTTCTTTCAACTTGGCCTTCAATATATTTATGTTAAATATCCAGGTATTCAAGATGTATAACAGCTAACAGCAGAATTTGATGGAAAGATGTGCTTCTAACTGATTTTACTTTCATACATTTCTTGAGCACATTAGTATATACATATATTTTGTCCTGAGTATCAGAATGGAGTGTCTTGCATATCATACAACTGTGAAAAGCAGAAGTAAAAACACAGTTTTGAGCTTTGGACTATATCAATTCAAGCTCTTGCTTTGTAGTTGTCATGCAAGCTACCCATTCAACCACAGACACTTCTTTGAGTTCCCTATCTGTGACAAGATGGTACTAGCTTTTCTGTTTGTCAGAAGTGTAGGTGCACATAGTCCAAATAAAATAGACATATGATGAGATAAAAAGGAAAAGAGAAGGAAGAATTCAATAGTGTGATCCTGGGCCTTCCTCCTACTTTGATACTCCACCTAATCCTGGTTTGAGCATAGATACACACTTGATATAGTCAGGATCTGAACATCTGACCACACTCCAAAATGCACAAGACAGACTGCTGAAAGCACTGATGTGATTGAGAGAGGCTGTGAGTCTGCAGAAAAGGATCAAAAGGTGATGAAAGCAATGATGAAGGTGAAATAAAGTACAGGTTCCCAACCTGCTGTTTTCTAGTGTGCTGTTCTCTGGCCTGCTGTTTCCAGTCTGCTGTTCTCAGTCTGCTGTTCTGATCTTTGCATCTCATAGGCTGAGTAATGAGGCTATACAGATAAGTTCAAGTCTACAAACCCACAACATGCCACTGGATCTGGGGACACCAAGGATCTTTTCCTGACCTCCAATGTTCTAGGTCC
This sequence comes from Neonothopanus nambi, assembly GCA_003987895.1. Taxonomy (NCBI): domain Eukaryota; kingdom Fungi; phylum Basidiomycota; class Agaricomycetes; order Agaricales; family Omphalotaceae; genus Neonothopanus; species Neonothopanus nambi. The sequence goes on from RCHF01001083.1 coordinate 11,060, forward strand.
ATGATACTTGAGCCTCCAGAATTTTTACCCTTGAGAATCTCGAGATGTCAATTCAAGATTACACTAGAGGGAGAGCTCCACTTTATGCTGTTGTTATAGCATTCATGATCATTCTTCCATTTTCATCAATGACATAATTTGGCAGTAGGAACACTACAGTATTATGCATATCTGCAGTTGGATACAGTAAAAGAGCATTTACATCTAATTGTTGACTGATTAATTGTCCTGATTTTATTTACACTGTTCATATTGTCTTGAGGAGACCTTGTTGATTGTGACTATGCTTCTACTGCAACATTCTTATCCATCAAACTACTCACATGGGCACATAGGTTACTCAAGGAACTCCATTCCATCAAAATGAATACTCATCGCAGTTACTTTAGTATCCAAGAGCTCATCTCATTTAGAAGATAAATTGGTGTGAGGAGCCATCTACTATCAACTGAGTTGCAATTTATAATTGTGACTGTTGGATATAAGTTGACCTTGTCAGGGAGTAGATGGTACCATTCCCCACCATTCTCCCAAGTGACTACTACACAAGATGACACCAGATGAAAATTCTCTGCTTTCTGATATTGGTGCGACCATTTTGCAGAATACTGCAGTATTATGTATATATGCAGTTGGATACGGTGATAGAGCACTTACATCTAGTTGTTGATAAGTTGATTAATTGTTCCAATTTCAGCCTTCTTTATTCTCCTTGCATTCTTAACAATCAGGCCTTTCATGTGAGTGACCATAGAATTCAAACAACTTTACTAATCTAGTTCTAGATATCAAGAAGTGAAAAGCAGGGCACAGAAGATCCTCTTTTCCTTCATCTGCCTTTCATCCCTTATATTCACTGTGGATATAGCAGTTGAATTTGGAAAAATACTGTTTCTGTATAAAGAAGGATTGACAAGGAATTTGTCACTCTCATTGGAGGAAAGGTTTGCAAAGGCAGATAGTCTTGTTCAGCCACTAGAAATATTTGGAAACTGGCCAACTATACTAAATGTAAGTGAGATCCACTAAAACCTTCATACTTGACTGAGAAAAAAAGATTCTGCTTGGTGATGCCCATATTGCTTGGACTGCATGGGTGATGTGGCCAAGAAATCATTGGGTTCAATCAAGTCTGATTCTCTTTATGCTATCTAACATTGGTGAGAGGTTATTTCATTTCATGGTCAGAAAGTTGGCTTACATAGCTGTATAGCTGTAAACTTTGCAAGTGCTGCAATTCCAATTGGTTCTGGCATTGTTCTTCAAGATTATACTGGTCTAAACATAGCTGGTTTGGCTCTTAGTCTTGCAGTAAACATCATAGGCACTGGCTTGATCTATACAAGAGCCTGGTGTGTTTCTTGCTTTTTCCTTCAATTGATACAGCCTGCTTATGTATCTACATTGTGTGTCAGGCAGCATCAAAGATCAATGTTGATCCCTAGAGCAGGACATAAAAAGACAGATGCTCAGAAAATTCTTGCATTGATTGTAGAATCTGGCCTTGAGTTTGGCCTAATTCAGGTATATCACATCACTTATTCTTTCAATTTGAAGCCTAATGTCTGTTAGTTCACCCAAATATTGATTTATCTCATACTTTCTCAACTGCCAGCATCAGTTGCTACTGGTACTGGTGTCACACTCCTGAACAAGATTATTTTCACAATATTTGATTGTGTCTCAGTATGGATATTTCATAGATTGTTCTAATACTAGTTCTTAACTGGTTTTGTTCTCTACAGGTTATTCATCCCCTTTCTGTAATTGCTCTTATCAGGTACAGAATGTCTGTGCTACAGGAGACAGCATCAGAAATATCTTCTATATCTTCTCTATCTCTGGAAAACAATAGAGCATCAGCTGATATTTCCACACTTGCTACATTGCAGTTTACAGAGGGTGAAGAATCTAGGCCTTGCAATTTCCATGGAAGCACTGTGGTCAGAGAGATACCTGACTCAGAAGACAATATTGAAATGGATGTTCTGGGTGAATCTGAAGGTCAGCAGGATAGTAGTAGAGTGGAGGAGTAAATATACAGGTCTTGATAGTGTATAAGATCTAGTATTAGAATGTGGTAGAAAGAAATATTTCTCATTTCCTTTTCTTCATTTCAATTGTCCTTCAGCATATTTATGTACTGACTTGATACTCTTTCTATTATTGAAACTAATTGTTATTTATCTGCCTTGTCACTACTAGAATAATTATTACTGATTTTGGGCCAAGATATACATTCTAGGTCGTGATGAGCTGATCCATATATATAAGGTGCTCAAATTAATGGAGTTATAGGTAGTAGGATAGGGCCTCAAATACTCTCTCTCATGTAGTACTCACCCTCTGTACCCTGTGAAGTGACGCTGACAACTAATCACTATCTAGGAAGTCATGTAGCTGGACAACAATAAGTATCCACATTTCTTTAGTGCATATATACATATATTTTTATCCTCACCAGCATGTATCCTTGCTGCATCCTGTATGAAAGAAATGCCAAAGCAGGCAGTATTGCGATGCCGGTACAAATACTGTTGTGGTGTCATGGAACTAGGCCCTTCCATCTGACTAGTTTTGATGAAGAAAGAGCCTCTTTCGAATTAGGTCACTCAAGATGACCAGTATGAATGAAAAACGCGAACCCCAAAAGAAGTCCAAGAAGATGTCCGTTCCTCGTGTGCAGCTCATGTGCAAGCAAGCGAAAGGGGGAAAAAAAGAAGAAGGACCAGCAGAATTTAAGCGGTTGTGAGATGGACAATTGTCTGTCCGCAGCCGAATATCCATGCACAAATTACACCTAGGAATGTGTTCCACTGTGAGGGGTCGGGAGAGGCGAAGGGGCCAAGGCTCAGTTGGCACGACGAGAATTTACTTCGAGTTTTGTTCGAAGTCCTGATCTAAATTTAAAGCAACGATGAGTACCCTCGAGGTGCTTAATTACAGTACCTACCATTCTATCACATTAGATAGGAAACTTTTCTTAGAGGTACTCATTGAAAGTCGAAAAAAAAAGGAGGGAAGAGAATTTGAGGAGAATTTGAAGAGTCAAGAGAATGTCGTTGTGGGTGGCCCGTGCGCACGCGAGCTTGGACGAGACATGCTGAGTCATCTGATTCAGGCGGAGCTAAAAGTTTACCCCAAAGAACGCCGTACAACCACGAGGTAGTGTTCATCGTCTAATCCCAAAGACAATAAATACATCTCCATCTACCGAAATACTCGTTCCCATTCTCTATTTTCCTACTTATATCCACGCTCAACCCGCCAAAGTCATTTCCTTTCCCTCCCTATATTCACTCATCAGAAGAATGTTACCCCCGGGTCCGAGTCCATCGGTGCGAAGAAGAGAAACGTTCGAGTTGATAGGATAATCCTGGTTCTTTCGGGACTCGGAATAGTACGACATTGATGAAGAGGTCATGATTCATACAATCTTTGGGAGAAAAGTGTTTACTGGAAGGTACGCCCTATACGTTCCGAGTCGTTGTTATATCTTTGACTTGGTTTCCCGTTAGACTAGCACGTATTTTTGGGCACGAGAGGGTAAGAGTTCGTACCTCATACGAGGGATGCGGCGGGTCGGAAGGGTAAATATGCAGTCGGTACAGTGTCCGGTACGTTCTTGTTCCCTGTTGATCGAAAAGAAACCTTACTGGATCCACCCTCCCCTCTTCTAGAATAATGTCTCCTCATGAACGGAGGACTGGTCCTACGAGCCTGGGTTGTGCGCACAAATGTTCGACTGCTATTATTACATCTCAAGTCTAGACTCGACACTATGTTATGAACTTCCCAAATCCTCGTTTATCCTCCCAAATCTTCTTCGAGAACGTCCCAGCAACCCACATTCCCTTCGTAACAGGATCATCCGCCAACATCCCAATCCAATCCCTCAACACAGGTCCCAATCCATCAACCCAAAGGTACTCGCACTTTACCTTCCCCTTCCCCTTCTCTAAATCCCCATCATACATAGCCGGCGAAAAATCCACTCCCATCAACCCCATCTCTCTCCAATTCGTAAAAATATGCCAGTGTCCATAAAACGGATCAAAACAAACTTGGATTTTACCCTCGTTAGTTAACCGCCAGCGCATCCATCCTTCTACGGCTTCCTTCGTTCCCTGTTCTTGGACTGTTTTACGGATGTGGAGGGCTAGGGAACCGAGTGACATTTGGGTTATTTGGATTGGTGTTAGGGGGTTTGTTACGATGAATGAGACGGCGTTGTGGAGATAGGCTTTTGGGAGGCCTAAGAGGGAACGAACGTTGAGGGTGTAGAAAACGTTTACTGGAGTCGTTGAGTCTGAGGGGGAAGGTGCATGTGCGCACTATAACATACTTGTTAACCCGGTTAACTTGAATGCAATAACGTTCAACTTACCTTCAAACAAAACGCAGCAATTGCATCACTCGAAGAAACCCACAGCCCACTCTCCTTCCCAAACTCCCTCTCAATATCCCTCATCGCGTCATTCTTAATCCTACAGACCTCCTCGAAAGGGAAATAAATATCTCTATTCTCCATTTTCTCACCAAAGTAGGTCGTGTATAAATGTCGGAGGATGAGGACGCCCGTTTCGACGTAGGAGGGGAGTTTCCAATTGGGTGGGGGCTCCAATTCCTCCGCTGAGGTATCGATATCTCTGACAACGTACTTCTCGAATGGATCCCCCTCCCGCAAAGGACAACGTTCTGGAATTCCCCCACTCAAAACCCTCTCTAAACCCCTAGCGACACCCGCTACGCCCCCGGCATCGCAACACATGTGCGGAATCGCAAGTACCACCACCGATCCGTCTATGAAATTTGTGACGTTGCAATGAGTTAATGAACGCTCCTTATTAATCAGATCCGACATGCTTCGTGGGCCAGCCGGGAGGAGTATGTCTAGCGGGGAGGGTTTGGGTGTTACAGTTATGCGTGGGGAGCCTGAAGGGGATGAGGATGCGGAAGCGGGGGAGGAGAACGAGTATATAGAACGGATTGGGGCGGGGATGTGTAGGGAGTTGAAGGTTGTTGAGGTTGAGAGAAGTGAAGGGGGTAAGTATTCCCATTTACTCGTCTGTCGAAAACAAAAATTCAATCACATAGTCAGTCAACATACGACTCGGATGCCCGTTTGCGAGAAGGCGTTTGTGATGGGAGAAAGAAAGAAACAGTGCCCACCTTCGTATCCTTCCTCAATCGAGCTCCTAACACAGGCCAATATTCTTGAAGCTTTAACCAAGCCCTTTGAACCTTCGTCGGATCAACACGGTTGTTGAGGACCCAGCCGACAAGGATGATGGAGTCTACGGCAAAGTTTCTGTCTAGGACTCCCGGGGCGGGTAGTAGGGGAGAAAGAGGGGCGGTCATGGTACGTGAGGCAAGCAAGAAATAAGGATATCCAAATCGAGTGCGATTTCGAGTTCGATAAAAAGGAGGTCAGGTATCTTTTATATTCTCCCCCCTTTTCCCCCTTTCCCCTTCGTAGCACCTCATACCGATACAGAGACATACAGATACGAAAAGCGGATATGGCCAAACATCCTTTCTTCTTGGCGTGGCATGGCAGGCAATAATTCAATGTCAAATGATTTTTCGGCACCGGTACAATGACCGTTTCTCGAATCGAGATTCGAATCTGAACTCCAAACTTCAACCAATTGCAACGCTAAGTATGCGGTACGCGGGATGGGGTCGTTATCGCCTACGCGCTCACGCGTTCAGGCGTAAGTATAAGTTGTTGCATCGTGGCGTTTGGCGTGTGGCATGTTGTGTATGGCGGGTGGCGGGTGGCGGGTGGCGGGTGGCGGGTGGCGAGATACGGTGGATGGTAAGACTCCTGTAAGAGTTGCGATACGACGAGGAATGAACTTTCTTCCCGCCTCAAGCTAGTACTAGCTAGTCCTTGAATGATAGATTGATTTACGATTCATCAACTGTGCCGTGAACGCGTCACGGTCAAGGATAACAAACCCACGAACCGCGTGCCGCATAAAGTTGGTTGGAGTTCAGGATGTTTCACTGGATCATCAATGCGGTAGGTGAAGGGAATACCACGCCAAGGTTCAAGTCTAATGATTTATGGTATGTTGTATGCATGTATCGCTTAGCTTTCATTATATTTCTTATAAGTAATACAATATAACAATACACACTAGTTACACTTTGAACTTAGCCTTACAACCACGCGTCCACCCATGAAGATTTAATATTTAAATTTTATAGTACTTGTTAATAGTCCGGTCGATCCAAGTTCGTTCACTTTAAGTTGAATCTTAAACGATCTATAGGTAAAGGTGAAGGAATCCAAAAGGCGCCGCGTGCCGCATGTACATGTACATGTGCATGGATGTATGACTCGCCTCGACTCGTTCGTTGAATCGGAATTATTCCTCCACCCACCCACCTTCCTCCAAGTCCCTCCCTCCCTTAGTTTCCCACCTGCGCTTCCCTTCCCAGATGCAGATGTAGATGCAGACGTACCCTATCCGTACCCACACTAGAGAACGAACAAACGAACATCATCATCATCATAAACTACCCAAGTCGAGTTGGCACGAGCGTGAGCGAGAGCGAGAATTCGTGCGGTAGCTACTGGTGCCGCGCAAGTTTCTAAGTTTCTTCGTACAGTACATACAACGTCTAGTAAGTTTGGCCCTGCCTTCGTGGCTTCGTGAACTGTATAGCATAGCATAGCCATGATCCGAGGAATGGATAACAATTTGATTATAATCCTTGATCTGCGCTGTAGTATGCGGCCGCGAGTCGAGTCTTGAAACCCTCCCGTTGTAACTTTAGTCTCCTCTAAGTGGCAGGCAGGCAGGCAGTATGGTTACAAACTGTGGCAGATCTGGTCCGAGACGATGAAACCACATCCAGGCACGAATTAAATATTCAGCCTTTGGGGGTTTAAGGGCATAGGAGGTTTGCGGCGCATAGGATTTGGGAGGTATTAGAGAGGCTGAGCAGGAGTGCCGGCCTAAAAATAATCGTGTCTTTTCGCCGATAAATCGGGGGTTCCTGAATTTGGATAGCTGTGCCAGAGTTGAGTTCGGTGATACAATCTAAGCATGCTACAAACCAACCGCGTTCCGCAATCCAATGTACTTTGTCTCCCACTCTGATAAGCCCGAATCAATTTCATCCTCTATACCATCCCAGGATCGCACCTCAACATCACATCATTTGTAATATATAGTCCTGACAATATACCCCGGTTATGCCAAGTCTCCTGCCCTTGATCCGCGTGTATCCTCCAACTGCCAATAATTCGGTCAGTAATTAGGGCTAATTCTCAATAGGAAGGGGCCCAGACAGCCTCCATAGACCATCAATAGGCCTTCGTCATCGTGCAAGTCGTCCCGTCGGCTATTCCCGTCAGTCCGGTAAGTCCGCTTATCCGTCCCGTGTCCGTTCCACGTGAGCTCACCGTTCCTATCTTCCGCGCCCATCGTCTCCCGCCCCGCTCCTCTCGCTTAACCCTCCGCCTTTTTCACACAAGTCCTGCCTTCCATAGTTAGTGTATAAGGTCCGTTCGTGTCATTCCCCTTCCTTTACTGAGTAGCATATAATCATAGGAGCATATATTCATAAGGTAATACATAGTATTCTTCACAAATCAAGAAGATAATGTCTATATCTATGCCGCCGACGCAGCGGTGTTCTCGTCGTCTAGCAGGAGGGCGTGAGTATGTTGAGGAGGCTACTGGCAATCGAAACTTACTCGCAACCCTCTTCTTCTTACGCGGGACACCCTTGTCGCTACGCTGCTTCCTCTTCTTTGTTCCAATCAACACTGCGTTCCCGTTTGTATCAGTTACAGCACCCGAATTGACGAAGTTGAAGGCGCCAAGTGGCTGCACCGCAGGACTAGGGGTTGGTGCGATGACTGGGGCGGTCGCTGTCGCCTGCGAAGTCGTTGACATCTGTTCCGGCTGCGACGGCGCAACAGTGACTGGTAGCGGATCAGTGGGGTTGGTGATTGTGGTGGCAGGCTGGGACTCGGGAGATTTGCATGCAGCAACGGCGGCGGCGAAGGCGTCGTCTTGGGCGTGCTCGTAGCGTGTCGTCCATTCACCATACTCACTCTCTGTCATCTTGTAGAAATGCGTGGTCCCTGATCTCCAGGCATGGTCGAGAGTGGTGAGTTCGGCACGGGTCGATATCTCGCTGGGTGAGCAAAGTTTGGGGAGCAGCCAATTCTTGATGAGTATGCCATATTTCGCTGTGATATGCTCGCTAAAGTTCTTGTAATACATTCGAGATACCTTGGTCTTCCCAGCAGTGTCCTCTGTCTCTATCATGAGCAGCATAACTACAATGCAAGATTTACAACATACGGAGTTTCTGGAAGATGAAGTCTCGAAGCTCACTCTTCATCTTCAACGTTTCCTGTGCGTGATTTCGAACCACTCCCTCTACACCAGAAATAATATAACCCTCCATACGAGTCGCGATTGTCTGGAGGGGAGTCTTGAAAACAATCGTGAAGAAGTCGCTAACACGTTCACTGGTGGCAAAGGCATCCGGTTTATTGAAATGGTCCTGTGCGGAGCGAACGGTAAGAAGTACCGCCTCGTCACCAGTACGCGCATTCAACCTTGAGAGCTATAGTTTCATCAGCTCAGTGGAGTGAGTAATATGCAGCGGACCTACAGCTTCCTTGATGTCGTCAAGCGTAATTCGCGTGTCATGAAAAGCACTCAACGCGACGTTGTGAGTACCGACCTCGCGGTTCTCTTGGTTGTCATTGAGCTCTTTCAAGGTCTCCTCAGTGCACACTTCTTTCTCCTCAACAGACATCTCTTTCCACTTCGCAGATATCTCCTGCAT
>RCHF01001085.1:0-11365 GCA_003987895.1 Neonothopanus nambi
ATTCACGTGAGCCTCGAACGAGACAAGTAATTGAGGAAGCTGTAAGAACCTTAGCAACGAAACGCAAAGCTAATGAAAGATCGTACCCGCCCAACCAAAAACGCTTTCCATACCATCGGAGGTACAGTCGAGCTTTGAGACAAACATACCAAGGCGCAAAGCAGCAGCTGCGTATAAAATACAGTGGGCGTCCAAGACGTCCACCTAAATATTCCGACCAATAGCGCCACAGGATATATCTTGCTTCCAGCGCTGAAGTCCCCAGCTTTGGAAGAAATCTGTAAACAGGACTAAATATATAGCTAGCACAACTAGAAGGAAGAAATTCACGAGAAAGTGATACAGGAGGCTGAGAGTCACCAAGTCAGTGTTGGAACTTGAGCCTACAATGTCGCCCTTCCCCATTGCTAGTTGTATAGTATGCATCATTTGGGCTTCCCGGGCGACTTTAGCATCATCGCCGATAAGAAGACTCAAGGATAGCACAAATGTTTCTAGCACTTGTCTCACATTAGGAGAAAGACGGAAGCTTTGTAGAAGATCGTTTGCATCTGCGAAATGCATCATAGCTTGAGCAGTAGATACTTGCGACATATCTGACACGCATGAAAGCAATGCTGCGCACGCATAATAATTCAGACTTAATTTAAAGGTGATGCAACAAGAATCGACCGACCTACAACCAGTTCCGAGGATGAAGTCGTAAGCTGATGGAAATGTGACACTGGGAGCGAATGGGCTGTTCGAAGTAAAGCCAGGGCATCTTGAACTATGCCAAGTACAACGATAGGAGACTCGCCATACGCGACCATGGAGCCGATCGGAGGCATTCCAGAGGAATAATGTGCATCTAGGGCGACCCGACAAAGCGTATCCAACGTAGCTGCATTGTGAAGTTCGGGCGAACGCGCGGCTTGAAGGAAAGTCGCGACGAAGACGGCGACTGAGATCATGCCATTTTGGACGGCGTATTTAAGATATTCATGGAGATCAGGATCGTCTGGGTAGGACCGAAAAAGCACAAGAACAGAATCTGAGTGAATTACGCGTGAATGAAATGTACTGAATAAGCAATAGCAGTGTAGTTCTGACTACTGATGGTGCTTTCTACAGCTTCCTGACTTTGAACCGTTGAGTCTTTGGCGATGTAAAGTTTGCATAGACCAGCCCACTTGGATACAATGGGTCAGATTAAGCTTAAGAGCATTAGGACGACTGACCTTGGCTGCTGGAATACCACTCTGGAATGAATTCCTAGTGATTTCGGAAATGGACATCGACTCTAAGAGGCAGCAATGCGGGGTGCACGTGATCGAAACGCGTTCTGTTTCTGCCAGCGTACATATACGTCAGGGATTTTATGAGAAACTGCTATGACTTTACCATAGTAGATAATGTATGACAATTACAATAATATCTAACATGTCTATCAGTCTGACCAGGTGCCTTACAAAGGCAGTCAAGGGGCGGAAGGTATTATGAAATAGGCCATGACTGGCTAGGTTAGTTATCTGCTGAAAAGGTATCATGTAAGGCGGCATTAGTTACCTTGCGAATTTTATCTTGTCCATAAGGCTGCTTGAGGATTATCTGGTGTGCCATGTCCAACTAGCTATATAAGGGGTGCTAGACATTATGAGAATTGCCATAGCCAGCGTTGTGATATTAGATGGCCATCCTTGCCAGCTTTATAGGCCTTTGGCTAGTCGGCAATATTCAGCAGGGGTTATCTGGAATGCAATGTCTATCTGACCATATAAGGGGTGCTAGCCATTATGGGAATCGCTATAGCCAGCATCATGATACTGGATGGTCACTCTTGCCAGTTTTGCAGGCCTTTGGCTAGTCAGCAACATTCGACAGGGCCCCTCTGTAGTACAATGTCTATCTGAGCATATGAGAGACGGTAGACATTATAAGAATTGTCATAGCCAGCACCACGATACTGAATGGTCAGTTTCTTCAGCCTTGCACTAGTTAGCAACATTCAGCAAGGCCTCTCTGAAAGATATCGGTTACTCATTTTCATCAGCTATTGGTATGATCATCGCACTGGCAGCATCTGATGATTCATTCTCAATCCTGCATCAATCCCAATAAGACTGTGAAAACCTTTCATCGACGTAATTACTTATACATAAAAGCTATTCGGAAACGTAATCTAAGATGCCCCCGCATGACTACCTGGAGTGGCGTTAGTGGTCGGAATGTTGTGCGTGGTTGCCGCTTTCAGAGCAGCTCTCTTCTTATGGATCTGCGCGAGTGCGCTAGTTTCAGAAGGACGCTTCTTGGCAGTGGTAAACTGAAAGACGGTTCTAACGCTCCATTAGTTGCACTCTCTCCGATAATATAGAAAGAACTCACTGATTCCAGAAAAGGAGCAAATTTTTAACCTCATCTTCCTCGTCAGGATCTTCCAAAAGATCCATGATAGTTATGTAGAAGTTTTCGCTATCAGTCACGGTGTCGGATCTGCTAAATACTGTCGCCGAACAAATCGAGAATCGTAGCTGTGTTTGATTTATATTAATATGATAGAATGCCAGTACGAAGATGACTTACCAAGGTAGCTACATAAGCAAGCGACGCCCTAGTTACACTTTCCATTCCGTGAATTCGAGCATTGCCACTGTGGGTAGCCCTATTTGACTTGCCATCCACGGAGCCAGGAGAAGTAAAAATATGCTTGTAGGCCTTGAGCAAAGGGTCAGCAAGGAATATAGACACGGAAGCAAAAAAAAGACCTTCACAAGTATATCTGAACGCAGAAGGCCGTGCCAGGGATCCTTTGCATCATAGGTATAATCCCTATAAAGAAGAAGAGGCCATTGATCAGCTGCGGGCACAATTACACCACTCTTCAGCTGGGCTTTTATGCTATAACAATCTTCGAGATTAGCTAGTATCTGGAAGTTCCATAGGACATTACGCACTTGGAGTCATCCCAATTCAGATCCGCCGGGCACAGGAGTCTTCCAGTAACCTCATGATTGAAACCGCGCCCCTCCTTGCTATTGCGAGGAATCATGGGATTCAGATATTGTCCGCTAGGCACTAACCAGTCAATAACAGCCGATTTGAGTCCTTTTACATCATCACTTCTAGCACCATTCACCCCTTTCTGCATCTATATGAAGATGACTAGGACAAGGCGACAAATATAAGAATTAGAAAAGGCTTACCAGGTCAGCCACCATCATGACATCCTCTACGATGGTATCCTCGCCACAGAGATGATTCAATAGGGATGGATTAAGATGTATAATTTCTTTGAAAACTTTATAACTTCGGAGCTGACTAGAAAAGGAGTAAGCGTCTTTCGGAATCCCTGCAAAGGTGAAAACCTACCTTGAAGACAGCTGGGGCAGGGGATCTTGTGGCGATTGTTCAGCGGCAAGGTGGTCGAAGCCTTCTGAGAACAAGGACTTCAAGGTACAGAAAGTCCATACGGTTCGGCCTACATGACGTCCGAAAGCAGTGAGATGATGAGATTTCGAGCTGGTAAATGCACCTATTGATGAGAGCACGAGTACGAAAGGATGCAAATGTTGTTTACTCACCTCCTCTGCCTAGGACCAAGGGATAAAGCATTAGAGGCGGCACTTGGGGGACGATTCTCGCTGCTGGTCATAGTTGGTGGCACGGAGGTTCTTGGAAGAGAAGGAAATGTTCGTCCGTTCTCTGATTATATATCTGGACCCTGCATATCAAGGGAGCGAGCGTACATGGAACCGCAGTTCGGATCCAGGAGGCTTCCCTTCATCAACGGAAATTCAGCAGTACGGACCCAGCTCGGATCCGGCTTGACATGTCCAGGCTATTTGCGTCTAAGCAAATCGGATTTTGAAGTGTAATCTGTATTTATTGGATCGATTCTGCTATCCCATGAAGCTGCAGATGAAGTCACCTTATCCCTGACTTCAAACAACAGCCTATTAGGAGCTTTGAGGAAAGAGTCCCAGTCCCCGCGACTACCTGAAACCCAACTTGAAAATGCGCAGTAGTAGGGGATCCATAATCGACGTGAAAATAACCTTACCATAACATTCCACCGAAGCTACGCTTACCTACCGGAGCCACGCTTAACTACCGGAGCCAGGCCAATACCTTGCAGCTGATTCAAGTGCTCGGCACCTTGAAGCAGGCGCTGGAGCCAGGAGCCACACTGCAGGAGCCGCATTCCTAGATTGATGCCGTCCTAAGCTCGGGTGTAGTATAAAAGCTCAGCAAAGACTGCCAGATGTCCCAGAGTTATATCTTCCAGCCATGTCCGACATTGGGATTAACAACTACTACCAGACCGCCCCTACCGCCTGTCCAACCCCTGAGCCAGCGGATCCAAACCCGCTGGGTCCTCGTCGAACGAACCGACTCCGAAGGAGCGAAACCAGCATTACCCCACAGGGAACATGTAAGACTTATTCCTCGTCCTCTGATTGGTATATTTACTAACCTTACTTCCTAGACTCAAGTACAGGCGTCTTTACTCCTCACCCTCCGCCTGGAACGTCTCAGTCCAAAAACATTTACGTAGCCAGCAGCAGCACTAGGAACACCAAGCTTAGTAAGTTGAAATTGTTAGGTAGTGGAAGATCAATGCTAACCTCTTCCACCAGGCTTGGAACAGAGAGATGCGGAGAAGCCAGTTGATTACTTCGGCTTGTTGTTGCAGCTAGACGATGAATTCATGTCGAAGGATGGGCCAGGCCTGACCGCAGAGGAGATCAAGTCGCTCTTGATTTACTGTCGCACCTGTAAGAAGTATATGACGAAGAAGGCGTTCTTCTGCGAGTTCTTGCATTTGAGGAAGTGTTCGGAGTCCAGGGCCTAGTTGTTTGTCTGATCTTGCCCAGGTCTAGTAATATAGAATGTGATCTCTTGTTCCAAATAAACTTCTGTTTGAGCATACAGTTTGATACTAAAAGGGATCAGCAAAATGTCATGTATTGGACCGAGTCCGTAGATAATCATACAAGGATGCAAGGACAACAAGATACCAAGAGGGAAAAGGGATTGAACTACACGATGCAAGAAGGAAGATAAGATTGGGGTGTGGTGGCGAGGTGTAAGAACAGACCCGGTACAAAGACAGTAGTAATCAATCCATCTCAGTGTGTCTCAAAACGCCTCTTCAAATACAAGCCTGCAAGTTGATCGTTCTTTTGTGACAACCTGTATGCCTCTTTTGTGAACTTGATAGACGCTTTCCATTCCCTATTGTTCATAAGGACAGCAGAACCATTGATGATATTTTCTAGACGGCGCTGGAACCAAGCTTCTGCATCCCTAGACCAGTACCCGCAGCTCAGGCCGCTCACTTTCCAAGCTGTTGGTTTAGGCCACCAGGACCTCTGCGCTACCTGCATGTAACCCCAACGATCGCGTTCTCCAGTACCTACATCATACACTCCACAGATCAGGTCGATTTCACTCTCCGTGAGTTGATCGTCCCAGCAACCTAGACTGTCCTGATAGCCATCCCAAATACACTGCCCGGAAGACCATACGTCATTAGAGGGACCCTGGAGAACAACCTCTTCTTTCACGATATGTCTTGCAAGTCGTGCAATAAGTCCCCCTGCAAGAACGGCAGCACGACCTCTCTTCGTCTGCAGGAAGCGGTCTCTCTGATACTCGTACGCTCTGTATTCTTCTAGCACTTGTTCGGGCACCTGAACCGAACCCTTTCTCATGAAGTCCTTGCATCGGTAACCCAGCAAAGGTCTACAACGAGGGAATTCCAACTCCTGTGCGCGGGGTGTGTCCCTAATAAAAGTATTGAATGGGATGCCTTCACGCATTAGGTTCCGTACGATGTCCATTAGGTCTGGGCCCCACCCACGACGGGCGATTTCAAGGACAACACCAGGACTCTTTAATGCTAGCTCAAAGGGTGAATCCAGAGACCGAGGTTTTATAAAGTAGTAGCCATCCATGACGTCCTTATAAATCACAGAAAAACTCCAATCTCCTTGTATGTCGGAGTCCTCCACGTTCAGATCAAGATTTTTCGGGGCTTCAGACAGGTTATGTGCACGGAGCAATGCAGTCAAGAACACTCGAAGTATGTGGCGAGTAGACTTTCTGAGTTGCGGCGCTTCCTTGGATCGAGCATTCCCTAAGAGGTTGGGCACTCTTTCCCAGTCCATCACGTTGCCATTAGGTACCTCTGAACCTTCAACCTGGTCAACTAATCCAAAGCGATAGTAAGAAAATTCCTCGAGAGGATCCGAAAATTCTATCGGAGGATGGGCTTGGGTGGGATTTTGTTGCCCATGAAGATGTTGAAGATAAAGACTATCACCCTGCGTGTCAAGTGCGTCGTCCTCATCTTGGTCAGGCAACATTTGTAGGTCAGACGTGCAGCCTGGCTCATAAGCATCTGACTCATCGTCTGACCAGGACGGAGTATCCTCTGGATCGAAATCCGTGCACACGTCCCACTCGTTGCGCACCGAGTCATACCTCCTTTGATTAGGTCCGTATGTTTCCCAGTAAGTTTCGTAGTTTTGGCGGCCTGCTGGCGTTCGACGCCTAACCCCATCCACCAACTCCCAATAAAATACAGTCGCCCCTTTTCTTCCTGGAGGAAGGTCACGGGCTGCAACAGACTCTCGCTGTAATCTTCGTTGACGGTCAACTGGTGATTCCCGTGCAAGGCAAAAGTCTCTCTGCTGCTGGCGACGTCTAAAGAAGTTCCTCATGTCTTCGTCTGAATGTGATCCCATGCGCGGCGACAGAACCTG
The DNA here is from genome assembly GCA_003987895.1 of Neonothopanus nambi. Classification (NCBI taxonomy): domain Eukaryota; kingdom Fungi; phylum Basidiomycota; class Agaricomycetes; order Agaricales; family Omphalotaceae; genus Neonothopanus; species Neonothopanus nambi. The sequence continues at coordinate 6,747 of RCHF01001085.1, forward strand.
AGGGAGGGACCGGGACAAAGCAGAAGGACTTTGATTGGTTACTGAAGCATAACGTTCGATTATGGTAGGGGTCAATATTTCGTAAAGGTCCTCCTTAATCCTAACAGTAGCGTATCGTCCTGACTGGGCCATGGCCACTTGGGTTCCAAGGCCTTGGATTTCATTGGCCTCCAGTCTTCCATGGCCATACCTAATTTGTGCAAGACAATCCAACACTTCATACAGAGGCCCCCGAGCTCTCAGAGCTGTTGGAATGTACCATGTACTCCTTGCATCACCCCAACACAGCCCCAAGGGCACTCGTGCTTTCGCAAGAACAGGAATAAGATGTAGGCACTCTGGTGTGGCATTATTAATTTCAAAATACACCCCTACGACAGTAGCTTGCTGCAAGAAGTTCCTCCAATAGTTCAACCAGATGCTTGACAAACTAGTCTCCTTCTGCAGTAGCTCCAAGACTTCTCTCCATTGACCCTCCTCAAGATCCTGCGAGTCTCCGGGGTGAATTCCTGATTGAAGGTCTCGAGCCTCTATCCGTGATTTGAAACGAAGTATAAAGTATGATACAGCGGCGGACAAGGGCAGAAAAGCGTCCCGAGCTGCAATCACTTGTCTTCGCGCTGCGGCTTCTGTAAGGTGCAGCTCACAGTACGCGTACTGTTTGGGATAGGACCAGAAGCGGAAGTTTCCAGCGATACCGATGTCGGCCAATCTCATAGCAGCCCGCAGTAATTTTCTGATGTCTCGTTCGAGCAACGTCCACAGCTGCATAACATCCCTTCGCAAGGTGAACATTCCGTCGTCACGTACTATGGGTATGGCGTCCTCTGCATAGTCCAAAGGACTAAGCCACTCCGTTTGAAAAGGGTTGTGAGCAGGGACGAAGCACAGATACGGCATGGACTCAGTAAACCAGGAAGGGCGCCTTAATTTTGAGATTGTCAAACTCTGGGGGCTAGGGTCTGGGTGCTCGGAGCGGGAGGGTATTACGGCAGGGAATCCTGAAGGCTTTGCGTTGAGGACGGTGAAGAAATCGTTTTCCACAATGGCGTGTTGAGCTTTTGAGCTCAACCTAAGCAAGGCGTACTTCGGTCCTTTTGACATGCTCCAAAGAGATCAAGAGTAATGGGTTACTATATGCGATTGAGAGGCTATTGATAGACAGCGAGCGCAAAGTTACGGCCTCGCGACACTGTCTGGGATGATTATTGAGGATGGGGTGCTGAATAGCTGAAGATTAGTATCCTAGTTAGCCGGCAACTATCATATGCTTACAGAGCGTAGGGTGAGACCTGCTGGAATTGCTGTAGGAACTTGTGTTCTCCGTCGATCTTGGGCGAGCGGTATCGAAGCTCGTGAGCTGAGGCTCCCAGGGTTAGCAGTGCGTTCAGTGAGATGTGTTGGTTCAAACTTGTCGTGTTATTATCCGCAGCGAGCGCAGAGTGCGTCCAGTGACAGTTCAAACTAGTCTTGTTGCTAGTAGCCGCAGCAAGCGCGAAGGTATCAACCTCGCGACGCCTTCTGAACTAGCGCCTATTAAAGAGGGAATGCTGAGGATTAGTACTACCGGTGTCTTGAGCTATATGCTACAGCGCTTACCTGTTCGGGACGACTCGCTATAGCCGCTGGTAGATGAACGCTCTCCGTGGTCTGGAAGTGGCTCAGAATCACGGTGGGTGGAAACTGAATGATCGGCAAGTTCGACCGTACAAACCTTCTTAGGCTTCTAAGTTGAAGTTCTTCAAGTTCCAGCGCGGGACGCGTAACCCATGCTCACGTGTGTATATGTAATGTAGATCATGTGAGTACTGCCAAGTAACGCCCGAGTCCGGACACTCAAGAATCTCAGACTGAGACTGCTTACCAGCCATAGAGACTGGAGGATCGATATTCCTCCATCGTTTCTGGCCTCATTCCAGCAGGGCTCAGTGCCAGACTTGAGTAACCAAGACTGGAGGATAGATATTTCACCATCGTCTTGGCCTCAGGCTGTGTTCTTCACTCTTCTGGATCGCTGGTGCTCTTCAAATTTTCAACGGAATACAACGTATTATGATACATTATCTGGTTCAAACCAACTCCTCTGACCGCATTCAACCTAGCCTTAACTCAGGCGCTCAAGGCGATGACCTCGGGCTTCCGCCCCCAAGCTATCGCACTAGGGGATCTACAAATGTTTAGAAAGGTGAGATCAACATAGGAACAGGTGACGTTTTCTACTTACTTATATATTTTCTTCAGATAGGCCGAACATAGTGCTTTGAGGTGCTTTTCCAGATGGGCGTGGGGAGTGAAAGCCTCCTTCTCGCCTTTCATCATGTTCTTGAGGCTGGGTCGGATATGATGGAAATGTTCCACCCATCGCTCGACTTTCTGATTTCTTCCACCAGTAAGATCTTCATACACCACTCGAATCTAGATGAGACCGCCGTGAGTAATTTATGAGCATCCTATTGACAGAATCCACTTACAAAACCTACACACATTTCGTGTAGGGGTAGTAGATCTTGACTGGTGGGGACCTCAGAGGAGATGTACATGCCTCCTCGGCAGAACATGAGAAGGTCCTGCATCAAACCAATTACGATTGGTGATGCGTAGGGTACGAGACACAGGTCGGAGGGAGGCTAGAAGGAACGGTGGTGAGAAAAGGTTCCAAGGCTTAGGGTATTAAAGCCATACCTGTCCTGAACCCGACCACAGCTTGCCATCTGATACAAAAGCATGTAAATACATGCTTGTCTCTAGGACTATTGACTGAACGCGACCTCTCTCTTCCACCCCTTGCAACTTCGCCACAGCGTGATACACGCTATGTTCGTTTTTATGCAGCACTCTGAATTTGATCCGGTCTCCAAGATAATGCAAAAACTCTTCCTCCAGCAACTCAAGGATGTGACCCGCACTCTCTACAAACCTCTCGTCCCCATGCAAGCCATGTCGTGATGTGTATTGGGTGTAAAGTGACAGGCTCCGTGCAGAGGGATCCCGGTCAACCGCCCACGAACGGATGTACGTGCCAAGGGCGAAAGCTTCGAGCTCCTTTATGTCATCTGGAAACGCCACAGTGGTAGCAGTTACTGTTCCTTTTTCAAGAGCTTTGTCAATCCAATTCAAGAGCTTTGCCGCACTGCCTATATGACAGTCAGAGTGTCTTACCACAATCAAAGGAGGAATACCACATACCTGAAGTGGTCAGCCCCTCGCTGAGTCTGATTTTATTTTTCGAGCTGGATGGCTGGGTTGGGGCGGAAGGCAGGGTTGGGGCGGGAGCCAAGGTCGGGGCAGGAGCCAAGGTCGGGGCGGGAGGCAAGGTCGGGGCGGGAGGCAAGGTCCGGCCGAGAGGCAAGGCTGAGGTGGAACGAAAGGCCGCCCGGTTTCCCATAAGGGCCCGAGTAGAGCCTGCAGCTGTAGAGGTTGTCTGTTGAGCCTGGAACAATATGCCAGGGTTGATCGTTCCGGGAGGGAAGGTCGGGGTCGGAGGAAAGGATGCACCGCTTTCCATAAGCCCCCAAGCAGAGCCTGCGGAGGTGGTAGAGGCTGTTCGTTGACTCTGAAACGCTATGGGGTTGACCGTTCCGTGAGGGAAGGTCGAGGTCGAAGGAAATGATTCCAACCCTCCCATAGGGGCCCGAACAGAACCTGTGGATGTGGTGGAAGGCGTTGGTTGAGCTTGGAGTAAAGCAGTATTGAAAATGAATCGACTACCTTCGTCACCTCCGTCGAAAGCAGCCAAATCAACTCCAGCACCTCCATATCCGAAGCCTAGGATACCGATTAGCCCTGTATCGATTTTCAAAGCATTGGACAGGAGCAAATTTACCATGCAAACCGATGTTGGGAGCGCCAAATGCGTCCGTCATTCTAGCCTCTGAATCCATCCCCGAGGAGGCGTAGTCGTCGTTCTCTTCCGAATCCTGATACATCTGGCAGGAATGGGAAGAGGTCCCTGCCGGCGCCTTATCAATACATTATTTGTACGAAAACTTCAACATCAAAGAGCTTTCCTCCAATAATTCCTGGTCGGGCCCTTTTCTCGGATCCAGCGACTCAAGTTGGCCCTCATAATTGATCAGCCCGTGTATCTGTCTCTTCGTTTCTTCTATTACACGCTGCGTCCTATCTCCTATCTAAGGGTTTAAGATCTTGGAGGTAGCTGGGCCCGCCTGCCTCTCCGCAGATCCAGCGTTCAACTTCTTCCTGCCCGTCCATCAACTTCTGTCGATTTACCGAGTAGCCGGGCTTTCTACCAAGTTTGCCCGTGCGAGTTCGCTTACACAATGCTGTGCATCTGGTGCCACCATCTACCTCAAATTCCCGCCCTCTGCCAGCTGTCCTTCCACTTTTCTTCCCTCCACTTGTTTACCAAATCCCCTTCATTACTGTAAGAAATTACGAGCACTTTTTGAAGGCATTCTACTAATTTGGTGCTAGGCCACGTTGCTATGTCCTGCCTTACTGCTAAGGTCGATGCTCTTCATTCCTTTTTTCAGACCTTTATCTCATCACTGAATACACTAGGGTGCTGAATGCTCCTACAGCTCTATGGAGGTACGTTTTGAAGCTAAGTTTTATTATTCTACTGAACTCCTTTTCAGGCGGGTATGAAAGCCTTAAAG
>RCHF01001086.1:0-46815 GCA_003987895.1 Neonothopanus nambi
GTATGAAAACTTTTTTGGGAGAAATAGTCAGAAGGGGAAGAACCAGGCATGGTACTTTGAGAGAGTCTGATGGATTCAACTTCAGAAACTACTATTTGATCAGTTCCATGGGACCAGTGTAAGATATGTGTATCATTAAATTCAGTGGCAGACATGAAATAGTATTTGCTTTCTATCAAGTTCTTTGAGTCTATACATGTAGAAACACTCTAAATCTCAAGTCATATTCTCAAATATTTGGAGCTCAGATGGCCCATAGAGCAGGGGTACTGACTGAAGGGTAAGAATTGTTTCATGTACAGCTCTAGATTCTATTTCAGCAGAGCCTCTGTGATTGAGCAAGTACTTAGAGTACCAGCCTGCAGAAAGTAGCAATTGCTGTCATTTGAACAGTCAATGAAGAAACTAAAAGATAGTTGTGCACGAGAATTACTGGACAACCAGGTGTGGTTCCTTGAAAAGGTCTGAAAGACTCAGCTTCAGAAAGCAGTGGCACCACTTGATCAGCTCCATGTATCATATGTCTCATTGTCTTCGGTGATGTGAATCAGTATCTGTTTGTTAGTATCAAGGATATCTTGGCTAGTTTACGCCTGACTGCCCCTCAGCTCTTCAAAACTTTCCGATCACCCGGCCTACCAATGCCACAAGCAAGAACGCGCAAAAGAAGCTGTATGTGCAGGTGTGGCAATCTGCGCTGAGACAAAGGCTGTCGTCACGCCAGGCGTAACGAATCATTTAGCAGTAAGAATCGCATTGCTCTACAAACTCGGAGTTTTCGGACTTAGAAGCACCTATATACATACATCAGAGGAAAAGCTTCGACGTAAGAAACATACATCTTCGGGGCCCCAGTCGATGATCATACAAAAATGCTTGATACGAGGACAGATCTTGTTACCTGAACCGAGGGAGAGCAGCCCAATAAGAATTCAGTTCTCGAGTGAAATCAACAGATGTACAGGTGAGAGGAGGCCAGAATCCAAGTAGATTAGAGTAACCCCCGCAACAGAGAGGTTAGATTGTTGAAAGTGATTGGCCCCGATCACGCCGGTACCTCTCTTTGTTGATATATCCTGATCCATGAGTAGCCATCATCTCCAAGCACCGGATTTTACTTAGTTCTTTCATCCTCTTTGGGCGACAAGAAGGAAGATTCGGCAGAAGCTGGAGCTTTATTCGGCATTCTACACCTTCGAAATGTTATACAAACAGAAACGCATTGACGAACACAGATTCAATCAATCAAATCATGTTATGCATTCTGGCGGGAGAATTTGCCTTGCTGTGCTACCAAGAATTACCAGGAGCCAAAGGTCAGCTCTATCTCCCGTGAGGGGTGAGTGTTGGTGAGAATGGAAGATATTTCTGGGCCGAGCACCTACGTGAGAGCAAGATCAATCTGTGAAACGGCGACAGCAGATATAGTGTAACATACCTGTTCAGCCTCCTCAGCACGTTTGAACATGATTTCGAGCGCGACTACTTCACAGAATAGTGGGAGCATTTCTTCCACTAGATCGCGGAGCAGCTTCGACTCGAGGGTCTCTCCAAGATAGACACGGACCGATGACACAGAGTTCCTTGATAGAGACACAAACGAACCTCTGTCGCTATCGTATGACTCGACTATGGGCTTCCACGAAAACGGAACATCTTGTAAAAATGGGTTGAAAAGGATCAAGACATTGAAGATGGGTAAGTAGGTGTCGCGTTCGTACAAAAAGACACTCGGTCTTTTTCGGTTCGGTGGAGTTTCAAGGAGGCCCGTCACGGCTTCGTGCATCTTGAGGAAGTTGCCATTGCTGTATAGGCCTAGCGTTCGGAGTGATCTTGACTGTATAATGATGAATGTAGCGGGATCGAAGAAATGACTACAGTGTAGCGTGTGTAGTTTGAAGACTCCGCGACTACGAAGGAGGAACGTTGTGAGTCAAGGTATGAAAACTCAGAACATTCAAACCACACCTGAGAATCGCCTGCACCCGGTCCTGCAGATCGAAATCCTCACGACCTAAGCGTAACCGTAGGTCAGTGAGTGCACGCATCTTGACGAGCACATCACAGAGCGTCGTGGACAATTCTTTGGACTCGCTACCCCTGGAGTTCCAGCGTATCGGGAACTCCACCATCAATGACCGCACTAAACGTGCTTTGCGCGTGTTGTCATTCAATGTCTTCAAAATTGACGTGCGTCCAGGCGCCATGTAGAAAGCGATGTCTTTGTAAAGAAGATTTTCGGCGTCAGCTTGATATGATGGATGCACTCGAGCGAGAACTGCTAGCTCTCTAGGTAGGCATAGCGACGCAATATAGCGGATTAATTCAGGTGGTAGAGACTACAGGATGTTTAATTTTGAGATTTGAGATGTATCAAGCGAATACGTACGATGGCTAGGCTGTTCATAGTGGATGTTCAATTGTAAGTTAGAAAAATTTGAGTACCGCATTATGTAGCCAGCGGATCGTGGCGGTGAGCAGATACGTGAGATGACTAAGCACTTGATAGCACCAGCGGTCGTTCAATTCTTGAACTCCGCCGGCTTTCTCCGATACATATAAAAAGCGCTAGCGCTACTTAGCGCTCAACCCGAGTCACAACTATTAAATTTCTCAAACTATCTTATGACCATTTCATCAATTTATATACCCAAAACATAATTCGATTCTCATCTGAATTCAGCAGTAACTCCGCCCTCAGGCTGAAGTCGTACCCACGGACAACCAGCACCAGGTGTCCAAGTCGATGACTGGGCTATCTTCTCCATCAGACCAAGCATTGTCGTGGCATTACCTGCGATGGGTGAGCGTTTCCAGCCTTCCTCAATGGGAAGACGTTCTTCACGGAATAGAACTTGAACGAATCTTCATTGTAGAGCGTCAGCAAGTCAGTTGAATGATCTAGCTGCACAAAGGCGGGAAAGAAAGATACGTACTTTTTGGGAGCTACGCCGGTCAACGGATCTCCCATTGTTGCGAGGTACAGACTAGACTCCAGCAACCTCGACTCGTACTCCTTAGCCGTATTCGTGATATTAAGATTGACAAGCATTTGTTCCTGTAGCCTCTTCGCCATAACTATACCGGCAGAGTTAGTGTCGTAGTAATCAACACCTGGATTAGATTCAGCAAGCGTGGCGAAAATCGTTTCGTTGAAGTGGACGTTGTCGCCGAGTGCAGAGTCTGAACGAGAAAGGGAGGCGTCGTGTTCGATGGTTCCGTGTCTACTAATAGTAAGGAAACTGAACACTTGAGAATCTTTGCGAGGTATACTTACAATTTGAGGTCGTCCAGCGTAAAGCTGTCAGGTGCGTCGGTGGTTAGTAGACCCAGCTTCGCTGCCAGAATCATCTGTTCGTCGGGTTGAATGTTGAATGCACCTAATCAAGAGTAAAGAACGTTTGTGAACTTGGAGGTAAGTAGAAAGAAAAATAATACAGAGATGCTTACTGTGTATGCCGTTCAAAGCTATGGGGATAGTAATTCCTCGTCCATCTCTAGGAAGGAAGCCATGATTTGAGAGACTGGTATATATCGACCCGCCCATAACGAATCTGGGAGTGAGCGACACGAAGGAAAACCTAATTTCAAGGAGACCTACGTGTTCAAACCAGGGCAGGGTCCTCTCAAATCATCCAAGCCAGGTGCAATCCAACGATGCTTATGCCAGTCAATGTCTGGATAGACAGGCTGTGCAGGACTTAAAAGTGCCTGTTCTCCCACACCCCTGTCCCTATTCCCGCTGAAGGAAAACAGCTTGAGCACTGGCCCTAGAAGAGCGGATTGAACGAATGGTATGAGCATGAGTTGGGTTGGAGCTTGGTAAGTAGGTGAGTGAACAAGACCAGCTCACCTATTAAGTTAATTATTCCAGAAATATACATATTGCCAATGAATAGCACTGCAAATCGCGATTCATGTCCCAAGAGATGTTGCGTATAAAGCGGAAAGCGGCTTCCGAAGGAGCTCTTGGGAAATTGCGGGACGCAGAACTATATATTCTTTTATATTCTGTCGAAGTACCGGTGTTTCAAGCAGCGCTCTTGGGGCGCATTTGATGTAATAGTTAGCCCAAGGTGAATTTAGTTCGGCAAGGAAATTTCTGCATGCAGCATAATTCAGTTGAATGAACGGTACCGTTGACCAGAGGTATAATGTATTCTAAACATAGACCTAGACTGTAGTTTCCCTGCTCGTTTCTCCCGAACAATCACCCATCGAAGGTTCGCCTCTGGTTTGCCCAAGGATTCGCCTGTCAGATACAGAGATGATGTGCAACCGATGTCATCTGAGCTGTTTAAGCTCATAAGCAGCTCTAAATCATACATACTTGCGCCGTTGTTTATGGACATAGAAACTGACTGCAGAGGGGAAAAGCTGGACTGAGATTTACGGAATTCATCTTTACTCTTACATAAACGCAGGCCTGACCACGTGTAGGTCCTTCGGTATGTTACTGTAAGCCAACACATCTCGGACTCCCGCCGCCGGTCCGGCCCTCTCTTGTTTCCTTCGCTCGACGACGATTCGACGGCTACCGAAAGTCACTCTACTAAGATTCTTTTATGGTTTCAGTGTGTCGGAATTTATCGCATTTTTTCCATCTCTGACTCAGATTCTCAGTGTCTTCTGCTTTCGTTTTGTCGTTATGCCACAAATGCAATGCGAGTCTGCTTTCAACCTCAGCACCTCTTCAGCGTTTTCTTTGGAGTCGCATTTGCAAGCTCTTTTTACGCTATCCGTTGAGCATATGGTAGAATCAATCAATCAAGCGGGTGCACAAGTTTGAAGTTATTCATTTTCAAGGCCTGTGAAGGCCTATGGTGGCCACTTTTTTACGACAGTTTTTGACTTCAGTGTTGCCAAACGGGGTAAGGATTCAGGTGTAGAATCGAGGTACTTCCGTTCTTCCAGGACCACTGTCCAGATTCTATAATGTCGTTGGATGATTCTCCGATGCTTCTGCCGTTCATATCCTTCTTACCCGCTTCGTGCAGCTGGAAAAAGTAAGTATGAATGTAACTTTGGCTACCATAGGTCTCTCATAGACTTCATACTCTGCTTGCGAATCGTGTGTCAAGAAATATGTACGTCCCGGTGAAGTCCCATTACTTATTTGATACTATCACTTGGTGGCCCACTCACCACCTGCTCAGGTTGATGCAGTCAATAGCGGGCCCCGGGATTGATGGAACATCTCCACGTCAAGGTCACCACCCAGTTTAACACTATGTCATTGTATGTACATCTTTCATTGTTTCAAGTTGTGTATTTCCCAGTGTGCGGGCTCATGGCCGGTACTTGAGACACATTTACAGAACGAGGTGACATCGCCAGAAATCGCATCGAGAGTGGCGAATGTCGGTGGACAATCCATTGCTTTCCGAGATCCTCCTTTTCCTTCATGACCCGAGCTTGTCACCTGAGTTCCTTGATTTGAAGGAGGACTCTTTGAGGAGGTTAGTATGAAGCTCAGTTTTGCATACTCTGTCGCTGATTATACGCTTCGCAAGTGGTTAGTATGGTGTAGAAGTCCGGATGATCCATCTAAAAAAAGAACGTTAACACGCGAACTCTGAAAAGACTGAATTCAACGCGAACTATCGGATAATTACTCTGTCGCCTCCTGAGGTAAGTTCCAAGAATGACCTATATCCGAAAGGACATCGCTACTTACTGAGAGGTTAAATAGCTGAGAGGTCTCCTCGTCTGTTCCCCAGTTCAGTTTAGCTGCCTTTGTCTGTCCTCTCTGAACACTTCTGAACGATGTTACAGCTTTACTTCGTGCTTACCTCTCTGCTTCTCTCTCGATTGGCTTTCTGTGCCCCGCAGGTTGTAGCTAATTCCAGCGAAGTACTAACCTCAACCTCTACCTCAGAAACCATCGCGGCGAGTGCGAGCGCATCTGGCACCAGCTCAGTCTCTTCGGCGGCGGAGCCATCTGCGACTGTCCCGTACGCTAGCACCGAGCCAAACGATATCCTCTGGTTACCCGACAGTCCTGACTCTGTCCCCAAACCCATGCGAAATCAACTGGGGGCATCGATTATAGGCCCAGACAATATCCAGCTTGATCTTCAGAATGCGGATTTGCTTGCTCCTCCCACCACAGACAATGGCAATGTGTAAGTTACTTACTCCTCTGAACTGCTCTCTAGAGGAATTCACCTCTCGTTTTTTTTTTGTTGTACTTAGAGGAAACTTGAAGTGGCCTTTCACTTTGAGCCCCATGCGTCTCCAGACTGGTGGGTGGATCCGGGAACAGACTAGTATGTTAATGAAATTATTTGAATCCGATGTGATGCTTACGACGAGGATCGTGACCTACAGCGAAGATATTCCCTGCATCGACTTGTAAGTTCTCTGCGGTCCGCTCCTGATTTCCTTCCATTGATTGTCGATGCTTTTTAGCGATGGCTGGCGCTGACATTCGACTCGAAGCCGGCGCAATTCGGTAAGCAAGAGACGGACTATGTCTTCCCCATTGCCATGAACATCTTCTGAAATCCTCTACGTGTGTAGTGAACTCCATTGGCATACAGTCGCAGAAGTGAATTCCTTTATGCTCTTATAATTTACTGATTTGACCCTGTCTTCTTGCTCCTGTTTGTTAGTGGGCGTACGTTTTGAAGGTAACATTGTTTACAGATTTGAAGCCTTCGGTGTACTGATCAATCTCAATCGGTATACAGGGAACCACTCAGATCACTTCCGTAGACCAGGACGGACGGAACTATATTGCTAACGTGGTAAGAAGCGTTTTTTCACTTTGGCATTGCCTGCACCTCATTCATTTTCACTTTATACATTATACCATGACAGGGACCAGGCGATTTATGGTACTTCCCTCCAGGAATTCCTCATTCCCTTCAAGCTACGAACGATACAGCTGAAGGTTCCGAGTTCATTCTCGTAAGTCATAATTTCTTCATACTGGCTGTATGCATTGAGATGAATCGATCTTATCTTTTGCGAATTGCGAAATAGATTTTCCCTGATGGTGGATTCAGTGATGCCGATACTTTCCTGGTAAGTATATACCTACCTACTTATTCTCATCTATTCGTGACTAAACCTAAATTCCTTTCCTCTCCTTAGCTCACCGACTGGCTCGCGCACGTTCCCGCCTCGGGTATGTACTGCTATGAACAAAGTCCTTCGAATTGATTCGTTAGTCTAATTAACGAACCCCTAAACCTGCCCGACTAGTCATTGACAAGAACTTCGGAGTTACCAACCCTCAAGATTTCTCACATATTCCAGCTCAGGAGTTATACATATTCCCTTCAAGTACGTCTTCTGCCCCTCACCCTCCCTTTGCTCCCTTACCTCCATGTTAACTGTTAACGTTTACCAACACTTTACACTTTACGCTTTCCCTTGCCCTACTTTCCCGACTCGGACAGACCCACCCCCGGATGACCAACAAGCCCCTTCGGATCCCCAAGGAACCATCCCCCAGCCATTCTCCTTCCCCTTCTCGAAAATGACACCGACTCAGGCTCAGGGGGGTACTTACAAGGTTGCTGACTCGACGGTGTTTAATGTGTCTACACAAGTTGCTGTGGTGGAGCTTACTATTGAGCCTGGAGGTATGCGGTGAGTTTGATTTGATTTCGTTGTTGGTGTCGGGGTTGGGCCCGGTTGTGTTGTGTATGTATGACTGATTGGGATTATGATTATCGATGTAGTGAGCTTCATGTAAGGATGGTTTTATACTTACTGCGCTGTTTCAAATTTTACTCATCTTGATTTCATTTTTGTTTAGTGGCACCCTACTCAAGATGAATGGACGTTCATCATGTACGTAACACTTCTTTTACTTATCCTTCTTCCAAAGACAGTTCATTAATTCCCCCTTTTCCCTTTTCCCTTTTTTTCGTTTATTTCTAGACAAGGAACAGCCCGAGTAACAGTCTTCGCCGCTCAAAGCCAGGCAAAGACATTTGATTTCCAGGTAAGCCTACCGCAATATATGATTAACATACTCGTATAGCTCTCTGACACGTTGAATTTCTCTCTCTCACGAAGCCCGGAGATATCGGTGAGGAGAATACGCGAACCCGACTTTTGTTCAGGGTTGTCTTTGTGGTTTTGAGACTTACATCCTTCTTCTTTTTCTTTGATAGGGTTTGTCCCGGCTGCTTTTGGTGAGTATTTACCAACTTCAATACTGACTTCAAGTTACTGATCTCTTTGATGACCCGATCAGGTCACTACGTCGAAAACACAGGCAACACGACCTTAGTCTACCTTGAAGTGTTCAATACAGGTACTCACTCCATCCCTATCCATCCCTATCCTCCATTTACACATAGAACCTCACTAACTTCCTTTCTCTCTCCTTTCTCCTTTATGTAGATCGATTCCAAGATGTCAGTCTCAACCAATGGCTCGCTCTAACCCCACCCGACTTGGTCAAAGCTCATCTTGGTATCGACGATGAGACGGTTGATTTGTTGAAGAAGGTTAAACCGTTTATTGTTGGTCCGCCAGGTGGTGGAAATAGTTCAACTGGGAATAACTAACACTAACGCGCTATGGGGCTGTAATTCCTTACGTTGATACGTTCAATTGTTTTGATCTAAATATGCATATGACTGTTATATGTCGAATTTTTTGGACATTTAAAATTCAAGTTGATTTACTTGAGATTGCTGGGCGAAAAGCCTGAGTATTGCAAGCCACGAATCGGAGTTAGGAAAGGTACAGTTACATTCTTCACGAAAAACACGAAACATATACACTGGTAAGATTCTCCTTCTTCCTCCCTCCTCCTTCTTCCTCCCTCCTCCCTCTTCCTCCCTCATCTTCCTTCTTCCTCCATCACAAGTCCAATGGGTATACACATCATATCTCCTCCCGATCTACTTCCTCCATGAAATCTCAACAAGTAAACACATCAAGACCTGCACCAAAACCAGCATATCAGTATTAATATTCGCCCCTCGCCCTCGGTAAAGATGAACGAGTACGTACCAGGAACAGTATAGTTCTCCAGAGTCTGGTATATGTTAATTGTAATTCCCGGGTCGGTTGCTAAGTGTAGGTATAGGTATGTATGGGTATCGTAAGTATCGTAAGTGTTGAATAGATGAATAGGCATATGATTAGGGTGGTATACGGTGTACGGTGTACGGAGGGAGAACTTTTTTGACAAAGCCTGAGCTTATGAACTGAAGTTACTGTGTTCATTCTCCCTGTCTGTCACTACTCAATTTGAACTATATGAACTACAAGTTTATACGAGTTCATTTGGCTTAATCTGTTTGTCGTACTGCTGGACGTTCGGTTCATATTGATAGTTCATAGTTCATAGTTCATAGTTCATATTGGTAGTTCATACCCTTTCTAGGCTAGCGGTAGTGGGTAGATTGGTTCTAATGTAGTTCATATCGAGTTCAAATGTTACTGGTTCAAATCCGTCAGTTCATATAGTTCAAGGGGTGGCTAGGTGGTGTGGGGGGCCTGGTCGGGCTTTGCCAAGCAGTTACGAACTGAACTAGTTACAGCGCGGGGCGAAACTGCCGATGACGGTGTAGTGGTTGGTTAGGTGGACCAGGAATAACTATGTACACGTATATAAAACTGGTGTAAATACCTTGCGAGATGTCTAATGCACGGAGTTATGATGGGTTGATCTTCCTCAGTCCCACATCGTTCAGGTCACTGAAAACATAGAAAATTTTATTCAATGAGACTTGTTCGTAACATTAACTGCCGACAAAATGAATCTAGTAAGCCGCCAACTTCTCCTGAATTGCCTTCAGTTTGTTCATCTTCTTCTCCAGTGTTTTCCTTTTCTCCGCGACATCAGGATCTTCACTTACAAGGTCCCTCAGTCTCGTCAAAGAATCCGAGCCTTCCAAGAGATGTGCAAAGAGCACTTCGGACAAATCGAAAGCGAAGGTCTGATTAAGCTCGTGCTCAATCAAAAGCGGGATGATATCAATGAATCGCTGTTTAAGAAAGCGCTATCAGCATAGAACTACGATGGGTGGCCATACTGTGTACCTTGAAAGCCACTTTGAAGTACGCTCGAACGCCGGCCATTACATCGAGTTCATCGGCATACTCAGCCTCTACATATTCGACATGTCTACTTTCGAAAGGCTGTCTACTTTCGAAAGGCCGTTTACTTTCGAAAGGCCGTCTACTTTCGAAAGGCCGTTCACTTTCGACAGACCATCTAATTTCGGAAGGCTCTTCACTCGCTGACAGTTTGCAAGGCTGGCCTCTTTGTAAATGAAGCGCTCTCAAGCCTGTAAGATGGGCGATCCACTTGCGCTTCTCCGCGTCAAATTCATGATAGTTTTGCGTATACAGCGGAACACTTTCAACTTTGATAATCTTCTCGAGAGTGACAAGTGCTTTATCCTTGCAAACAGCCAGTCTTTCTTGCACCAACGAGCTGCAAAGTAGTTTTTACAAACTGTATATGTAGTAGCAAGTCTGAGAAAACTCACTCAACAAATTCCTGCAGAAGAGGGTACTGAGAAAGTTTCGCCGTCCCAAGCTCCTGGACAGTATTCTTCAAGTTATCATATACAGAGTTAAAACACGAAATGGCGGGCTCGCGCCACTTGCACGTGGAGCGCAAGACAAGCTCCTTGGTAGCTTGGAACGGAACGTGTCCAGGAAGCTCCCAGCCAACAGAGCTATAAGAGACAGTCAGATACAGTCAGAAAAGACAGAACATAGACAATAATATAATATCGACGTGCTTGACGATAACTTCTCTAACATCATCGACATCCAGGAACTCATCACCACAAGGGGTGTCAGCACGTTCCTGAGAAGGAATAACCTTGTCTTTGAAGCCATCAGAATCGGCACCCTTGTATGGCCCCTCTTCGTAGTATGGCAAAAAATTCAGGCCCGTCTTCCATATTTCGCGTTTGAACTCAGCGTAGATGGATCGATTGTGACGAACGACGCCTTGATTAACTTCTGCCATGACTGCCCTACGGATATCGTCACAGAAAGCGGTCACTAGGCGCGATACCTCTACAGCAGGCTCACTAGATGGAGGTGGTGGAAGCGCAGATAGCTCTTTAACAGTCTTGTCGAGCAACTCCTTGACTTGAATCTTGAGTTTAGGAAGGCTTCTCATTTTATTAGCTGCTGCAATATATATACGAAATGAAAAGGCTCACTTGGATTCAATCAGTTCCACCAACAACCGGCTCACGTCTGAGACGAGATTCGGGATGCCAAACCACCTACGGTCAGCGAAATGACTCCAAGGTTCAGTGCGGTTGAAGTAATCCGAAGCAAGGTGTTGCAATTCCTCCCTCGAGAGGTTTCGAGCTCGCTCGGCGTCATCAGGTAGACGAACACAATAATAATCATGCTTAAGATAGTGTTCCGAGGTTGGGTCATTCTCAATTATGGTTCGCCACTGCTGGCGCAGACCAGTCGCACCCTCGCTAAGAACATCTGGCTTTGTAACGACCCCTAAGAAAGTGTAAGCTTTCCGTTCAGTGTATTCTAAGCATCGCCTACCGATGGTTCTATTGCCTTTCGGATCGCACTTTCTGGCTAGTCGGGCCGCAGCCTGGTTCTGTATATCATCTACACACGATCAAGACTAATTAGTATAACGTACTAAGGTTAATATCATACAACTCACCAGACATGGGAAGAGTTACGAGAATCAACGTGTTTTCACTCCCTTCCCCGTCGATGTACTGAAGCGAGAGACTCTCAACAAGCGCAATTGCATCTGAAGCAGCGTTCTGAATCAGCCCTGGATGATAGCCGTTCATTTCAGAATGCAGCAACCGCGACAGTAATATACATGACATACCTGGAAGATCGATGAAAGAGAGGTCCGTAAGTCCTGGGCCCTTCAAATGGATTTGCACGACATTGTTTGTGAATTGCCGCGTTTCCTTATCAGTTTTCAATAAATCCCGTATTTCGTTGTACGTCTTCTCATGGAACTCCTCCGACGAGCGATGTGGCGACAGAACGGCCGCCTGCGCACGCCTGATCCACAGTTCAACGCTGGCCTTGTCCGTAATTACTGGGCCGAAAGGAACCTTCGAATGACTTTTGCTGTGATCGCCATACATCTTGAGATATATGGTACATGACCAACTATCTCCGCCAGTCATTTCACAGTACATCGGACATCTCAAAAGCGAAATCGAGGTTAAGCGAACATTTGGACAGCTGAAGAAGGCACTTACCTAGTACATGTCCCACTGTCTCGGGGTACGTTAATCTGAGAAATAAATTATCAGAGAAGGCGAGGGAGGGCATTGTGTTATAGTACGGTCTTACTTCTGATACGGCTTCGACAAGGGAACTTTTTCCCGCTATAGAAACAATGATATGGCATCATCAATGAGGCTGAACGAATGCTCGATACAGCAATAAGGCATGCCTACCTGACTGGCTGCCTATGACAGCTACACGGGGCAAAGAGAAATATGCATCGGCTCTACAGGATAGGATGTGATCAGACTCAAACCAGTGGATCGACCGACAGAATATACCCTAAGGCTTCCAAGTCCTTGTTCAACTCCAGTAGCTCGCGGCATCGACGAGCGTATTCAGTTTGCGATACGCTTCCGTTATTCACGTTTTGAGTGCTAAAAGTAGAGGGAGAGCTGGCCCGTGTCGATATTCCACTGTCAGGAATAGCCTTTCCTGCACTTTCCCGCGATCTGCTGGACTTCATTTTTCTGAACATGATAGGCGAGGTGTACTGAGTGCAAGGTACTGGTAGCAGATGAAGATTCGAGGGATGCTGAATATTGCGTGGTGGTGGTACTTATATATATTATGTTCCCGATAATGAGACCCCTCAACAGAGAGCCAGGAAAAGTGAAGACTTCCACGAGGCACTCAAAGTATCCTATGAGTTTATTATTACGAGCGGATAAGTGAGTGAGTGGGCGGGTTGAAGGTCAAATGTGTACAGCTACGCACCCATATAGGATGTTGAACGATCATAATATCGATCACACTAGTACATATGTTTTACTCATGTATGCCTCATGTATGTAGCATGTAGATACTTCTAGCCAATAGCACATCAGCAATACCTGATTTTCGGACTTCCGTACATCTCCTGCCAAACCACCGTCATCCAAAACTGCTGAAGGCCATCCAGCCTCAAGTACTCAACCTCAGGCTCCGATTTTCGGTATACACCTTCAATATATACAGTTCAAGGTCCTGGTCGAGTCTCAAGACTGTATCTACATTCTACGACGATTAACAACGCTAGCGACGGTGAGAGCGCTGAAGTGGGCGCGTCTGTGGGTATCCGGAGCGTGGGAGTTATGACAATTACTGTGACAGAGGTTACGGCGGGCATCTACTCCCTCTGACGGTACGGTGTACATCTACACTGCTACCTGCAGTTGCTGGACGATTTACTTCTCCGATTTCCTGCTGGTGTTCTGGGTGTGTAGCTGGAAGTGTGGTGAAGGGTGACGGTGTGTTGAAGCTGGTGAAGGAAGGGAACATTTTCATTATTTGAGAGGGCGGACAGGATATAGAGAGTGTGATCGATCGCCGCTGGCGGGTCTTTAGTTCAATCGAAAAATTTTTTTTTCTTGGCTTTCACGGCTTCGCTGCGTGTGGTCAGCACAAATATAAGTTCCGCAGCGGGTGGTTTCTTCCCTCCCTCTTCCTGTCCTCTCCATGATGGCAGACAATGATGACGATCCTACCGCGCCCGGTGTGAAGTCTCTGCGCTCAGCTTCAGTTGCGCCTATGGTTGTCTCTGCGCCAGTCATCATTACTCCGGCAAGTGGGACTGGCGAGGCGGTTGCATCGGTGACAGCTAGTGCAGCCTCTGCGTGCATTTCTCCTGCACCCACGGCACTAGAGACAGAGTCATCAGCGGACATTGCACATAACGGGCCCCCAATGCCGGGGCCGTCCCCGACAGACCATGCCACCACCAGCAGCGCGTCTGCCATCCCGGAACCGCCGGTTCCGCCTGCTTTACCTTTAAGGTCAAACACAGCACCCGTTATTCCATTACGTCCGGCTGCTAGCTCATTGACACAGACTGAATTTGGGCTAAGAGTGGGTCCGATCAACATGACTAGTCACAGCGATATGAATGTGGTGGCGGTTGCGCTCATCGATATGCTACATGATAGTAATTAGGAAGGGACATCACTTTTCGCTGCCACTGTAGTCTCGGTGCTGTAAATCATCTCTTTTGGGGGTGGAAGCACTGCGAGCATAACGTTAGTCTCATCTCTTTTTGGCCTTCAATTCCGAGGATGACGCTAGTCTCATGCCTTTTTGGTCTTCAAGGTATCCACGCTGCCTGTTGGCCGCCCACAGAATTCTTGTCACTTTGATGGTTGCTGCGCTGTAAGTCACGTGCGATGAAGGTGTTGACTCGACGTACGCCCACACAGTGACACTGTGGACAGGGTTTCCTCTGCTCCCTCTACCACTCGAATGTCGATTAACTCGGTTCACCAGACTGTTCTTCCGTCTCTGAGGCCCTCGGTTATCCCTATCTTTCGATATTCACGTCGACATGCAGGCCAAGCTGCTGCTGCGCTCTTGAGCACTAATCCGGAGGCTCTAGGAGTGTCTATCTCTCAGAAGGATGACGGGGAGATTGACTCTATTGCCATATCCACACCTGATGCCGTCTATGTCATAGACATAGACGACAGCGACTCTCGAGGCTCGGATTTCCCTCTTGATCAAAGCTTCAAGACGCTTCTTGGATCCACTACGATTACTTTGGCTGGGTTCGGTATGCCTCGGATCGTGTTGCGGCTGCACCATCAGTTGCAATATCATGTCAGAGGAATTGACTTATCGACTCTGTGCTCGCCTTCGGGGAAAGCTGCTTGGAGGCCTTCTAAGGTCATCTCGCAGAAAGTGTGTGATGTACAAGATCCATTCCCTATTGACTGTCTGTGGCACGAGAATAATCAACAGGCCAGCATTGAAAATCTCTGTCTTAGGGCCTGGCTTTCGGTAAAGTATGTTATTGCCTTTTCTGTTATCTTCTGCGTTTTTCCTGATTGTGTAGCACAGAGTCGCGCAAGCGTGTAGAGATCTTGTTGAGGTCGTCAGAAAGGTGGACACACGGCACGTCAGGAAAGATGTAAATATACCGTCTCTTCTTGTTTTCTCTCTATTCAGCCGTTTTATCTGTTTACTTCTAGATCCTGAAATGTCTCGGAAACCTGTTGAGACAAACTGACGTACTGTCCCGGGCACAACCAAGGGAGAATTGGAACGAATATGATAAATTTACCATGACAGATACTGGCGAAATGAAATTGCAGAACGCGCGGTATAAAACGAGAGTTCGAAGGAGTACACAGGTACGTGCTTCGATTTGCTTCATGATTGGTACTATCCAGTTCCTCACACACCAATCACAGTCCCGTGTAATCATGACGAATGAAAGTGGAAGGGAGTACATGGGGCAAGCTTTTCGGACCCAGGGAAAGACGACGAATATCAAGTTTCAAGGGGGTGCAACGTTCTCGGGATCTCTCCATGAAGTACGAGTTTTCGGTCTTGACGACCCAGCGGCGTCGGAAAAAGCTAGAGACGATCTTCTTCTTAGGGCACTGCAAGATGAATGCAAGCTCACTGATGCGAGGTTTATAAGATACTTGTGGTTTCCTACGTCGGAGGACATGAACATGCTGCTACCGTCTTCTCGTGAAACCTTCCTTGCGCTATCCAACTTGAATTCGTCGCAGAACGAAGTGGTGGATTCGATGACTTCTGATAGTCCTTTGGTTATTGTTCATGGTCAGTGTTAGGTCTAATGTTAACGTTGGTCGAAGGAAATGCTTACCCAGAGACTTGATAGGTCCACCGGGTACAGGGAAGACCACGACGATAGCTGCTGCTACTGAAAGGACTCTCGAGAATCTGTCACTTTCTGTATGGATCATAGGCCACTCGAATGTCTCTGTCAAGAACATTGCGGAGAAGTTATTCGAGCGCAGTATCGACTTTAAGCTCATTGTATCGAAGGAGTTTTATGTCGAATGGTGAGTCGATCAACCCCTGCTACTAGCCCTTTACTCAATCCTTGCAGGCACGAACATATCTATGAGGCAATCCAGCACAAGGTCATCCGCGCAGATGACCTGCCCGATGACCGCTTTGGTCTGTCGAGAGAGATCGGGTCAAGCAGGGTGATACTTTCGACACTTGGCATGTTGTCTAATCCTGCGCTAGACGATAACGGGATGTTCCAGGTGGTTCCCGTCCAAAGACTCATTGTCGATGAAGCGTCTCAGATTAATGTATTTGAGTATATGGTTAGTCTTTCTTCTCCTTGTAGCAAGTAAGAAAGGCTCACAACGATCTCTATGTAGCATATATTCCACAAGTTCAGCCCTACGCTGCAGAAAGTCTGCTTTTTTGGTGATCCCAAACAACGTACGTGCGACCAGTTCATCATTTACAATTGACCTTTGACAGAAGTTGACCTCTGTTTCTTTAGTGCCGCCTTTTGGACAAGAAAGAGTGAAGACGCTAAAAAGCATCTTTGAAATCAAACATCTGCAGAGAAATAGCTACTTCTTGGATGTCCAATGTTCGTTCGTATAAAGCATCTTCCAAAGTTTAAATCGAACTGACTGATTTGGACAGATCGTATGCCTACTCCTTTAGGATCTTTCATTTCTCATGTAGTGTATGAAAGCCGACTCAAGTCTGATCACAAGATATCGGATTGCTCCTGCGTGAGATTCGTGGATGTACCAGCTGGAAAAGAAGGGAGGGCTGGGCTTAGTTGGACGGTGAGGTTCCCCTGTAATTCAACATTATCTGTCGTCTAATGATGTTTACTCAGAACGATGGCGAGATAGCGACGATAGTTCATTTGGTGCAGTATTACTACCGAAACAAGGATTTTTGCATTATTACGCCCTATGATGCACAGAGGGCTGCGATTCAAAAGGCGCTGGAGAAAGAAAAGTTGCCTGGGTGGGATAGAGTTTTCAATGTAGACTCTTTTCAAGGTCGGCTCTAAGTATTTCATCTTCCATAGATATCGTATTACTCACTCATTCTTCCACTTTCCCACTTAGGCAATGAAAAAGACTATGTCCTCATCTCCGTTGTTCGTACCGAACACGTAGGCTTCCTACAGTCCCTCCAACGAATGAACGTCATGCTCACGAGATGTCGAGCGGGTATGGTCATCGTCACGCAGAAATCGTTCTTGAGTCTTGTGGCCGAGAGAACGCTACTTGGAAGACTCGCAGTATTCTGGGAGAGATCCCATGGACAACGACTTCAAGCACGAGGACATTCAGTGTGGGCAAGTAGCAATGCTGTGATGAACCAGACAGTTAACCTTCCCGGGTCTCCAGGGGTTCATGCACCCCGTTTAGGTTCGGAGAATGGCGATGGGTACAGTGAGAAGGCGAAACAGCCTATGCATACGATTGAGCCTAGGAGATTCGATGTCAAGTCTTTGAGAAGACTTTGGATGGTTTGGATGGTGCTAGCGCTCAAGCTCAAGCTCAAGCTCGGGGTTCTTCGGAAGAAGACATTGTTACCATTGATTGTGCTAGGGATGATGCTGATTCCGAGATGGAGAAGATTTTGCGGGATTTGTATGAGAGTGAGTGGAAGGTTGTTGGACGACGCGGAAGGCGGAGGGTTTAGTTCTTTTTTTTTATTCTCGATAAAGTAGAATTGGGTATTGAGTACTGAGTACTGTCTGCAGCGTTCTTTGCTTTTTATTCTTGGTAGAGTAGAATTGGGTATTGAATACTGTGTACTGTCTGCAGCTTTGAATGTAAATAAAAATTATTTTGAAGAGTTTGGGAGAGGAAAAGACATATGTATTATGACTCGATCAGCCTCCTAAGCGGAAACTCTGCCAACGACCAACAACTGGAACACAACCGTATTCTTTCTCTGGCCTTACATTCCCTCTCGCAACGTCTTCGGCACTAGTGGTATAGAGTGCGTCACTGTTGCTGTCATACGGCCAACATACGGCACAAAGCATGGAAGAAAGATTATACTTGGAAAGAACATAAAGCCATCCTCGTGCGTTTTTGTTCATTCTATATAAATGAAACGCTTATCTCTTACTTATTCTAAGAATCGACGACACTCGCGAGCCATTTCGTACCCTTTAGCACGCCCAACGCCTCCCCACCCTCTTCGTCGTCCACCTCCACCCCTCCATCTCCATGAGCGACCTACAACGGCGACTACCCCTCCGCGGATACCGTCCGCCTGCGTTTGGTCAATGGAGGAGCTGGCCAAGTGGGACTCATCGGGGCGTTTGCAGACGCGTTTATTAAGTGGAGGGTGGAGCAGTTCCGTGAGGAGGCTTTTTTGGTGAGTCTTCATTTGGGTTGATTATCTCGCCAAGTTTATTCACGAGTGCGAGTGGTAGGTTGAATGGTATTTAGGTGACACCACACAAAGTCTTTCGTATCTCTCGTCGATGTTGCGTTTATGTATAATAAGGCGGCTGAGTTGGCTGAGGTTAAGGCTGGGAAGGCGGTTAGGAGGGAATTGATTTTTGTTGTGAGTTTTAGGGATTTGGATTTTCTTCGTTTTCTTTCTTTTTTTTCATTTGTTTCTCTACTTTGCCAGACTCCGATGAGCTAATGAGATGCATTGTCTGGCAGAACCACTTCTACCTCGTTGGGCCACCCTCAAACCCAGGGAATCTAATCCCTGGATGATAGCATAGAGGACATG
Source organism: Neonothopanus nambi (assembly GCA_003987895.1). Classification (NCBI taxonomy): domain Eukaryota; kingdom Fungi; phylum Basidiomycota; class Agaricomycetes; order Agaricales; family Omphalotaceae; genus Neonothopanus; species Neonothopanus nambi. The sequence continues at coordinate 18,694 of RCHF01001086.1, forward strand.
TTTAATAAGATGGTTGGAGGAGGGAATAAAGTGGGAGTGGGAGTGGGAATGGTACTAGTTCGGCTGAGAGTAACTAATGTGCTATATAACTTGAATTCCTTACATTCAATTCTTTTGATCTAAATGTGACTGCGACTGTTATACGTTGGATTTTCTGTTACATACTTTATACAAAAGCCAAGCCTGAGGCCTGAGTATTTCAAACCACGGTTCGGAGGAGGGGTCGGGAAAGTTATAGTAACATATATACATTCTTTACAAAAAACGAAACGAAATATATACACCGGTAATCGTTTGAATTCCACCCCCTCTTCCCACCCCTTCCCTCTCTCTCCCTCCTCCCTCTCCCTCCCTCCTCCCTCCTCCTTCCCCCCGTCCCCCCGTCCCCCGTCCCCTCCTCCACCCCTCTCCACTCAGTCCTCTCAACAAGTAAACACATCAGGACCTACACCAAAACCACCATATCAGTATTCACCCCTCCCCCTCAGTAAATTAAAGGATGAACGAGCACATACCAGGAACAGTATAATTCTCCAAAGTCTGGTATATGTTTATCGTAATTCCTGGGTCGGTTGCTGGTGTAGGTGTCGTAAGTATCGTAAGTATCGTAAGTATCATAAGTGTTGAATAGATGAATAGATGGATAGACATATGATTGGGGGTGGTATACGGTATACTACGGAGGAGGAAAAGGAAGGAGAGGAGGAGAAAGAGGGAAGGGGAGGAGGAAGAACTCACAAGCATAAGCACCCGGGAAGCTAACTGTAGGAGGAGAAGTAGTTCCTCCTCTGGTTATTTGAAGTTGGGCGCATTCCATCTGGTGGGAGAAAGAAAGCAAAGAGAAGGAGAAAAGGAGAGGTTAATAGCGGAAAGGAAAGGAATGGGATGGGATGTGACGTACGTAGAACTGAGCACCAGGATAAGTACTCGCTGCATGTAACGCTACATAGCGTTACAAATCACCAGCATAAATACTCAACACATGTAAGAACTTGTAGTACGCACCAATAATCTCATGCCTAAGCAAATACTCTCCCTCGGGAATACACTCCGGAATCACAAAACTAACTTTCCCCTTACCAGCAATAAGCCTATCAACACCCCAACTCTGATCGGAAGTATCAAGACCGTCTTGCCAGATTTTAAACCATTTGAGGGAGGTTACGGTTGGTTGGGTGGCGTTTGGGATGGCGGTGCTGTTAACAATGTACCATATGGCGTACGGTGTAAGTCATAAGATCATGATGAAAGAGAGTCGAGACGAAAGACATACAGATACGAAATAACCGGTCCTTTATGCGACGGATCGATTGGATCGGCGGGATCGGTTGGGTCTGCACCGGCGAGGGTATGGTGCCACTCCGTAGTAACTTGTGTACCAGCCGGAACGGTAATTATGTCCATTGAGATGGGTTGGTGGTAGGGGTTTATACCACCGTTACAGATTAAGTCGTTTGATGTTATGTCTGTGATTGGCTAGGGAGGGGGGTTAGGATTGATATATTGATATTGAAGTTGGAAGGGTTACGGAGAGGCAGAACAAAGAACTTGATTACACTATTACACTCACCCCATCATAATCCGGTACACGAATACCATTCAGATGACCTTGATCAACACCATCGACATACATTTCCTATTCCATCCCCCAATCCAAATCCGAATCATGATCAGTCAGTGGTTCTCGCCAAGTATAAGTAGTAGTAAGTAAATCCCCCACACCTGAAAAATCGAATGCCCAAGTACTGAGCTCGAAAGAGAAGCGAGTAGTGTACCAACGATAGCCTGGGCCTGAGGTTTCATAGTCACGGTTGTGTGGTTCGGAGTATAGATAGGATTCCTATAAGTAAATGAGGAGGGGAGGGAGAGAGGGAGGGGTAGTTACGACTAGGTCGTTTTATACTTTTCCAAGTCTCACCGGCACCCTTCGGATCGTCCATTTCAACCATCCAACGATTCTACTGCTACCACCTCAACCCTTCTACACTGTACAGTTTCACCGACCATTCCACCATTCCACCACACAACAAAGTCCAAAACACCGAACCAAATCCGTATCCGTCAACAGACTCGGCGATTCGGCGCTCCAACGATTTTCAGCCGGATAACGGCAGGAAGCAAGCAGGAAGTTGGAAGTTCCGCAGAAGCTGCTACGTTGGGAGAAGGAGGGGGGAGGGCTCCACTCGTACGGCGATGTTTATCAGAAATGGATCCGCATGTATTTGTGCGCGTGCGAGTGAAAAGTTACGAGTTCGGAATGAAATGAAGAAGTCGTTCTTTCTCGACGATTTTTTGCTGATGGCGTACAGTACCGTCTTATTGTGATGTAATGGTGCTGATGTCGGCTTCGTACCGTTTTCTGCCGATGACTCATTCTTCACGTGCCCTATTACGTGTCATCGCCCTCTTCTCACGCTCTTCTCGTTGTCGTCGTGTACTGCTCACTCTATTTCATCACCGTCCTCACCGCTCCTTTCCTTCTCTTTTCGTCGACAATTTATTTATCTTTTATTTTCTTTCTTCAGGCCCCTTGTTCTTTTCGCTCGACACGTAGCATTTGAGTCCTGGGCCACAAAATTAACCAACAGCTGGATTCTTTGAGCTTCGACTTACTAAGAGTCCCATTGAAGCTGTCTTCTCTATTAATCTATTAAATATCATAGGCGTTTCAATGTTCATCAGGCGGCTGCAACACCTCTCGTAGTTGACCCATGTCAACTTCAATATGCCTTCCATGCACCCCGACTACTCCGCTCTGCTCACCATCCTCGCAAACGTTCTCGTGGATAAATATAGATTGACGGGCTCAAGCGAAATCATGGACGAGGCCGTCATTCACTTCCATAACACAATAGCTGCTCATCCTGCTGATCATACCGACTGCATACTATCCGTTATTCATTTTGCGAAGGCAATGCTTACTAAATTTTCAACTACTGCCGAAATAAAAGACCTTGACGAGGCTATATCGTTGTTTCGCGAAGGACTCACTATGTGCCCTCCTGGTGAACGATGGCAACGCCGTCGATATTCTTACTGAACTCGCGCTGGTGCTAATCAGCCATTATGAATCCACTGGAGCTATAGCTGATGCCGAGGAGGTCACTTCCCTTTATCGTCGTGCACTTACCTTGTACCCCCCTGGATCTGCAGACCGTTTTGCCTCTCTCAACAACTTGGGGAACGTGTCGTGTGTTCTGTTTGAGCAGACGAACAAGATGGACTACCTCGACGAGGTGATTGCTCACTTCCGTGAGACTTGTGACCTGGACTTATCGGCGAATCCAGCCCATATGGCTACACGTTACTTCACTTTGTCAAATGCGCTAACTACTCGCTACGGACAAACGCACAACATCGACAACTTGGAGGAAGCTATTTCGGAATACCGTAGTGCTGTTGCTTCCCTGCCTGATGGGATAAAACATCCACATTATCTCAGCAGCCTCAGGAACGCTTTGCTTCCACGCTTTAACGAGACTGGCCATGTTCTCTGTCTTCCAATGACCCAGATCGACCTGGAGTTCTCGGACATTTATCCACTGTGCTGCTTACTCGTTTCCAGACAGCTGGGAGATTGCAAGACCTTGAGCAGGGTATTTCGCTTTGTCGAGAATCGCTTCGGTTGCATACATCCACAGATCCAGCTCAGTTAAACTCTCCTAATAATCTCGCGCGCGCATTGCTTCTTCGATTTCACCTGACAGGAAGTCATATGGAGGACTTAGAGGAAGTGGTCTTTCATTTCTGGAATACACTCGATCAGTGTGACCCCCCGGGAACATAGAGCGACCAGGGACGTTGAATAACATAGGGGCAGTCCTTCATGTGTTAGTCTAGTCATCAACTTCCAAATGTCAAGCACAATTGAAGCCTATGTGCATAGTAATGGTATGTATAGCTGACAAAATCGCTTATCTTGTTTTAACCAATGCCCACTTTCAGGTCATACTGGTTGTTTGGATAAGATGGGCACAGCTATTACTTTCCTTATGAACAAGGATGACAAAGTCATGTATGCGCCCTTTGTTCTGTCTAAGACCTGATTTGACATTACCTCTCTCCCTGTCCAGGTACGGTCTTAAACAAGCTTCGTATAATAATACAATTGTATGTATGAGTTCTCTGAGGATCGCTGCTAACTTCTTTCTCTCTTCTCATGCAGTAGAGCAAAGGGATGCAGGCTGACAAAACAAGTCACTGAGGCTTGAGCGGTACACTCTTCGCAGACACGCAAAATCAATTGGTAAGGCAAGGTGCAAGGAGAGCGTGTAGCGCTATATATGCCCGGATTTCACTAGATGCATGATTTGTACGAAGCTACCTGTTCCAATTGATGTATGTCTGTATAAAAGAAACAAATGAAAGAGAGGGAAGAAAAAAAAACCACGAACTTGTACCTGCTTGGGCACTGCCCAGGCCATCAATCAAGTCCATATTGAAACTGCAAGAAGGGGATTTGCTACCACGTCACCTAATATTGCAAGGATTTCTCGAAAGCCACCTGATCTTCACACTTTGGTCTGGTTGGCCTACTGACTCAGGTTGGGTTCTTCCAAGTAGGCTCTTCCTCGAGCGCATTTCACTTCCACAGTTGGGTAGCAAGGTGAAAATAGTTCAGCGATGCGTAAGCCTACCATGTTACCAACTACCCATTTTAGAACAAATGAGTTGTCAATATTGAGAAGAATACTTCATAACGGTGTCGTCATTGCACTGGGAGTCCTCCGATGAACTATACATTTTTTTGTATTAGATATACTGTCACGGTAACAAACTAAGCAGATCTGATTCTGCTCCTATCAAGGGCATATGTGGCGCTAGGCCGATTATTATGTCCGTTGACAGGAACAAAAGCTCCGGTGCCTAGGCCTTGCAGATGTCCATCGGTTGAAATCTCCCAGACTGCCCCATCCTGACTAGCCCTGCTTCCTGCATCATTCCAAATCTCCCTTCCAGGACTAACCGTGACCAACGCATCCTTATGAACCGCCATCATCCCCTTAGCATCTTCTGACGTAGGCTTGTTGTGGCTACGAACAAAAAATCCCCCAATGACGATGAAATCTGTACGGTCTGCGAGTTTGGGGAGGCCACGCCACAGCGCATAGTCGGTTGGTCTGCCGGAGCCGGCATCGCTCCATACCATCTCCCAATCGGCTATAGGAACAAGAACTTTTGTCTCGCCGTCAGGCTTGACTACAACACCAGGGCAGCCCCTGGAATCGCCGTTGTTCGCAGCAGGCCCAAGATAATACCACCCATCGTCCACTAGCAATGTCGTCATGAATCAGAAATGGTTCAAAACAGCATAGAAAGGCATGGAAACATTGGTTCAAAAATAAGAAGAGAAGACTATGTAGAACTCACATGTAGGCTTCCAGGTAGCAAGGTCCTTATGAGCTCCCGAACCAGAGTCATTGTAAACAGAGACATCAAATTGAACATTCTTGACGACTAGCAGTGGCATTGTTTCAGAAACTGTCAATCTTGCGCTAGTTCAGTCCCCTTCTCCATTTATATATGAAGGAAGGGCTAGAGGCTGGGTTGTGCGGGGACAATACAACGGCACTGATGTATGCCCCGCAGTTTCTGGAAAGAGAATCACATGGACGAGCTTCATTTGAATGGAAGTTCGATAGCAAGAGTACATGCCTTCGTATATGAAACTGTAACTAGAAGTTTCGTGTGAGCTGGAGGCTGGGTTAGTGCGGGGACAGTACGAGGGCGCTGGTGCATGCCCCGAAATTTCTGCAAAGAGAACCACATGGACGAGCTTCATTTGAATGGAAGTTCGATAGCAAGAATATATGCCTTCGTATATGAAACTGTAACTAGAAGTTTCGTGTGAGCTGGAGGCTGGGTTGGTGCGGGCCCTGTGGGGACAGGAATGCCTTCTCCATGATGGTAAAGCTGCTCATCACATCGTGTCAGCTCTTTCTATGCTTAACCTCCATTCGTCATGATTCATTCATATTTCATAGCCGGCAAGCTACTCCTAATTCAATTTTGACAATCTCCTACCACCTGCACCATGCCGACTGCTAAAGTCTTCAACGACACCGATAATGTCGTTTTCTGCAGGCTCATGGAGTCAGATGTCAGCCACATTGATAAACTCTTAGCTGCTGCCTCAATGGCACTTGCTGCTGGAGGACTAGCGGCCTTTCTCCCTATGTCTAAGGCCACCATTGCTGTCGCAGTCGGAATGAAAGTCTTATCGCATGTCACAGCAGAAGGAGGGGCTTTGACTGCACTTGGCGGGGCTCTCCAGGTCTTTACAGCACCAGACGATTCATCCCTGGGTGGACCCCTCTTCCCTAACGACTCAATCCAACGCACTAGTTCTGCTAGACCAGGTGCGAATAATGACGTTGAGATAATCCATATGAAAGTTGGGGAGGACGGGGGCCGGACCTACATTGATATTCATTTCTCCAGGGCAGAAAAAATTGACGAGGGTAGGAGTGTTCAGGCCATTATCCGTCAGTCGGACAAATGCTTGTTGCGACTTCAGCTGCCTGAAGGCCGACAATATACATTAATCTCCCAGAAACTCTTGAGGTTTCGCAACCTTGAACTAGGGATGCCAACAGCTCGGCTCGGCTCGCTCGTGGCTCGCTCACGTGTCCGCGGCTCGGCTCCCGGCTCTGGAGCCGTTTAAATGAAACGGCTCGAGGGTCTCTGAGTAGGTGCATTCCCTAGCTCATTGTCAACGAATAATTATTATTTTATAATGTAAATAAGTTCTAGAGTATGGATATATTATTTGAATGTAAAATAAGCTCACAGTGATGAAAAATAGAGTAGATATATTATGGCCCCCCATCGAGCCATTAGGGTAAATGGCTCGATGAGCCGTTAAAATTAAGCGGCTCTGTCCAAAACGGCTCGGCTCCGGCTCCAGCCGGTAAGCCAGCCGAGCTGTTGGCACCCCTACCTTGAACCCACGAGCGACCATAGACGAGCCTATAACTCGGGTGACATTCCAGGGGGGGTTTTCTCAGTCAATACGAATCCTAACGATCAATCAGTGAACTTCTGGGGCTCCCTGGATCTTCTTCTTGACAGGCAGAAGAACTTCGAGTGGAAAGCAGAAGCTGATCACTACTTCGAACTTGGTGTGCAGCATCGACACAGTGGCATGAATTATCAAATCATTCATCTCTCTGATGGTACTCCGGTTCTCAAGTTGTGCAACTACGGCGTGGTTGATAGGACGGGGGAACCGAATCAAAACAGAGATCTCGTGCCATATGACGGCACGGAAGGGAATGCCCTAGGGCTAATCACGAAACCAGAGAACCGTCCGAGTCAGTCGTTCTTCTTTCTTTTAGAGATTCATTTCTCACTACTTCATCTAGGTCGTACGTTTCCTCTTCTCTTTTTTCTGTCATGGTTGTCACATATAGTTTATGACTAGCATCTGGCTATTACTGGGCGTATTGGCACACCGGTGGAACGGAAGGGAAGAAATTATTCGGAATGGTGGGGAATTCCCTTTCTTCTATTCGTCATTCCAGGGATGGGATTGTCTATCTTGTAGCGGTTCCTGAATTGTCAGTGGTCTACCAAAGGCTCCATAGTACTGAGTAGGGTTTATTCTAGTGTACTTAGTAAAAAAAAACCCTTTTTTTTGTAGGTTACGAATTGTAACGGAGTAGCTTCGTTGTATTTTGCTCTGCACAAAATCTTACCGAGTTTATGGAGACGGCAGTCAATCCGTATAAGTTCTGGTCTACCTTTCGGCGAATGGTGGGTGCAGTAGAGGAGGACACAGAGGTGATTACAGCAGATATGCTACTAGCCGTATTCCAGCCACGGATGAACCCACCAATGCCAATTCCAGAGTCGTTCGATGCCACTTAATACATGATCAACGAGAGCTTGGCAGAGGCGATGCCAGAAAGTACACACGACTCATCAGCAGAGCAGTTTTTTGACAGGCATATTACGAATTCGGAGTTTTAACGAAGAATTCGTTCTTGTAGGGACGCGTCCCGCTAGATTTTGGTACCGTTAAGATGGCCTCCGCTTTGATCGGATTTCTCTTCCATTGTGCTTACTAATCCTTAACTGTTTTCTGCCGCGTCTTGCCTCCTGCTTCGGTTGTTAAATCATCATTTATCTGTCTCATCTTCATCATGTACAACTGACTGGCTGACTGGCTGACCACTTTCTTGGGTGATATATTCAGCACACGAAACATCATCACAGCAGCTCTTAAACGACTCGCGCATCGTAACTCCAACCTCCAGCTCTACGCACTCTCTCGTCGAGATGCTGTCGAAGAACTGCGGTATTGATATGAATAGGGAGATTGCTTCTAGGGCATTTACACAAGGGCTGGAGAAGGTCGTTACTGCTAGGGTATGTCCGTTGTTCTTCCAGCTTCGGCTTTGAAAATGAAGTTAGTCGACTGACTGACTGACGATCGAAGCAGAATACGCATGATAGAGTCCGTAAGAGGACATTAAACCTCATCAACATCATGCAATAGACAGCCAAGTTCGAGAATGATACAATGTTAGTAGGGATTATGGAAGATTGTTATAATAATCTATGAGCTAAAAGTACGTCTTTGTCTCTGTCTTCCTCCCTTCTTCCTTTCCTCTTTTTCACATTCCACATTCGATTCCTGTGTCTAACGTCTAACTCTCTCACAGATTACACCTTCGAAACACCCCAAGAACCTCCACCCCCTGCAACCGATGACGAGATCCGTTGGAAGAAAGAAGAGGAATTACAATGCGTTTTGGAGATGTCTATACAAGATAAAGGAGGGCGTGATCAGTGGGCTTCGTATGAGGGTATGGCATCAAGAGGGGCAGGTGGGTCAGGATCTATACATAGTCTTTCTGGGAGTAGAGGTGCGGGGGTGGGGGCGGGGTCTTCATCGAGTGGGTATGCTGCTGGGTACCATGCTAACGGGTACTCACCCGCACCCGCTGCGACATCTACGCCTTCGGTTTCGGGGTACACTTCATCCAGGTACACATTACAACTGGATCGTTTTTCGTCTGCTTACAGGAAGAGACTATAGTAGTCCATCGCTGCTCATTCAAGTCCCACTCCTGTTTCGAAATCCGAGCAGATAACTCATCTCCCTCTACCGCGGCGATTTCTCCTCATACTTCTCTCCCTCCCTCCCCTTTTGAGATCCCCATCTCCGTGTCCACCCCAGTCGAGTCAAAATGCTGTTTTCAATGACTTTCCAACAATACATCGCTCTCACACTTGTGGCATTTGCTACTACATCTCTCGTCAGTGCGATACTTGTGGTACGTAGATCAAATTATATATATAACGACCTATCTTTGTTTCTGACCTCACGGCTGGTGACATTCTTATCAGACTGATACCAACCCCGATTCCGATATCGACGCTGATAGAAGTCACTTGGAGGCTCGAACAGTACAAGAATTTCTTGGATATACTGGTACCAAAACTACTCAAGCTAAGCTATACGAGAATGGACAGTTTGTAAAGGTTGTTTCTAGCAGTAGAGGTTCGAATTTGGGGGATGGGACTTATCTTTCGGATACGTTGAATAGGTGAGTGTCTCCGTGTTTCTTTCTTGGGGAGATGTTCGTCATTCATTTATTTATGGAGGATATCATGAATAGTGTTTCCAAGTTTGCAGGATCTGCTGCTGAGAATCAGGATTTCGGATGGTGGCTGGGTTGATCCTTGACGTTGATTGTTCCTTTTTAGTATTCACTGCTCACCAGTTTCGGGTGCAGGGTGTTGGATGTTGAATGGATGGATTGGGAATGTTGGAAAATTGATGTTCGAATGGGAGCATTTGGACAGAGATATCGAAGCACGGAGTTCTTGTCATAGTGACATCTGTAATCTGCTATTAGAATCTTTTTTTTTTGTCCTATTGCTGTCCAATGTATTGATTGGAATACCAAAAACGAATTCGTCCGCGCCTGCATCTTTAGATGCAGGCTGACAAACCAAGTAACCCAGTTTGTAAATTTTCCGACAAAGAGTGGCGGGTGGAAGATTCGAAAGACAGAAACACATTGGAAACCGTGACACAGGCTCCTAACAAACCCAATTTGTACCATGTAATTGGAATGATTGAAGGTCAGATCTTGAACCATGGTATTGTAGTGTAGCTTCGAAGGTGGTTGCGAAGAATTAATGGCTGGGTTGGTAGAAAGGGAGTATTCGACCTCGAACTGGTACGCCGTTGAGTATGGGGAGCACGATGCCGCTGCAGAAAGAAGGATTTTAGATATCGAAGTCCAATTTTGCCTAGGCATTCAAGAGTTTTCTCGGCTGTCCCTAAAGATCTCTATAGTCGCAACCTACATCTTGTCGGATTTCTGCATCATTTATGCTAGCTCTTACACATTCCTTTCACCTGTCTTTTATTCCTTGTGGCTTGGCCTGGGGACCCGGCCGTAGATCGCGCAGGTTGAAATCGGTGGAATGACATAGAGCGAGGTTGATGGATGGGTTATTAATTATTGGCGAGTAGAGCTCATTGCACCAACCCTCAAAGAGAGGGAGAAAGGGTAAAAAAATGAATCCATTTCTACGATTCCAAACAAACCACTTCGTCTAACACCCTACACCAACCCAACCACCAACCCCTCCACTACCAATCCTTCAATCAACACGACACGTACGCCCTAACACCTGTCATTCAACACCGCCCACACCTATCCATCCACCTACCTAAGCTTAGCAAAAAGCTTAGGTGCCGCACAGTCGTCAACGCAGTGCATCATGCTACGCGAAACGAGCCGAGCGAGGGAGGAATTAGTCAGCATCATATCACACGTATTCATGAAAAAAGGCGAGAAAGAGGGAAAGGCAGAAAAAAAGGAAGGGGGAGGGTAGGAGGCAGGAGAAAGGGTGCTCCAGGGGATAGAAGGAGGAAGGAAGATACCGCGAGGCGAGAAAGGGGTCAAAGAAACGAACGGAGGAATAGTAGATGTATGCGTTACGCGGAGGAAGAGGAAGAAGACATTGATGCGGGATACGGGGTGTAACAAGGACACAAGAGAAGGGGAGAGGGGGATAGGGCGTTGGAAACCAACATGTTAAGGAAAGAACAAGAGCGAGGAGGGAACGAAAGCCGAAACGTCGGGACAGAACGAGAGGCCAAAGGCGGGAAGAGATGAAAGACGGTAAAACGAAGGGAGGGGAGGAACCATGGTATATGCGAGCAAAAGGCTCAAGGGAATCAAGACAGGAGTGTAAAAAAGCTGAAAGTGACGCGGAGGTGTTGGGCGAGGACGAAGAACAGAGGGTGGGTTATAAATATATAAATAGCAAGGTAGGATGGGGAGCAAGACGAAGAAAGAGCAGGAGGAGCCGGCGGAAGGGGTAATGAAAAGCAAAAGAAGCGCATATAGAAAGAAAATGAAAAGAGAAAGAGAAACGTACTGGACTATTTCACCCGACCCAAATCCCAAGACAATTCCAATTCCAACCGACCAACGACCAACGCAAATCGAGGAAAACAGCAAGATGAAAGAACGACGACATTATCAACGCCAATTCAACAATGAACGAAAGAACAAAACGAAGGGACGTACACCTAAAAAAACGAAAAACGAGGGTTTAGTAAAAACTCAAAACTCAAAAGCATGACAAAACGAAAATAAAAGAAAAGAAAAAAACAACGGACGTACATTTCCTCAACACAATCCTCCCCTTTGAACCCCTCCCCAGCCTCAACCTTCTCCTGACAATGTTCAAAATGCTTCGTAAGCGCAGCGCATTTTGCAGAGGTTTTGCATTCTTCACGGATGATGGGGTGTTCCTAAGGAATATACCGTCAAAAAAGTCATTATAACCACCACCAGCATTCGCATTAGCATTAAGTAGAGATAGCAAACGTAAGCTTACATCCTCAGGCTCTTCCTCCTCCTCCTCAGCCTCCTCTTCCTCTTTCGCCTCAGCTTCCTCAGCTTTAGCGTTCTCAACGGGTTTCTCCTCCGCGTCCGCGTGCACGGTGGTTAGGAAAGAAGAGAAGAAGGACGTAATTCCGCTCATGGTTGCGTCTATAGAGCTTTTTGGGTGAAGGACAAGTTACGGTACGGTTGACGAGGACAGCAAGCAAGCAAGCAGTAAACAAACGAGGGACGGATGTGCCCGGGTTCGGAGCGTGGGAAGGGTGGAGGGTTACGTCATTCGTGTATGTTAAGCGCTACAAGTAACAACAACGCTACAGAGCGCTACTTGTACATGCACTGGCTATTCAGAACTCTTCTCTATAAATCTGCAAGCAGGACTCTAGATAAATAATATAACAATTGAAATATTGACCGAGTACAAAAATGTTCAAATTTTTCCTAAAAAATTAAATCGTGTTCGAGCACCTATGATTCGACCCGGGCTCGAACCGGGGACCTTCTGTGTGTTAGACAGATGCGATAACCAACTACGCCATCGAACCCATACAATAGAGTTGCGTTCAAAGGGTAGTAATCATCCTTGAACACAACGCTACAATATCAAGTGAGAAGGTCGATATCATCAGTTACGCTCTTCGCAAGTCTCTTAACGCAGTCACTACACCCATCCTTCGAGATCCAATTCACATCTAATATCTCTACTCTACTCTACTTCCATAATCTCCACATCTACCACTACCACTACAAAATTCCGAGTCGTGCATCTACCCAAGGTCCCCCTCATCATTGCCTCATCGCGCCCCCACCACAGCAGGCGTATAAAGAGCCTCCCCATTCTTCTTGAACCCTTTCACCACCGCCTGTCCACCGTCACCTGCAAGCAACCAATCCATAAATGTACACGCAAGCGCGGGGTCGAGAGGTGTGCGGGTTAGTAAGGCCGAACATGGGTTTAGGAGTTTAGGTGATTCAGTCACGGTTTCTCCTTCGCTCGATTCCGACTCCGATCCCGACCCTCCCGACTCTGACTCCGACCCATCCACCTCCCCAGCCCCCCTTGCATAAACCACCAACCCCCTTGTAACATCCCCAGCCGAAGACAACCATATCCCTCGATCTGTAAGTGTGTACTCCCTAAGCACCGACGCAGCGGAGAGAGCTTGGAGGGGGAAGCAGGGGTATTGGTGGTACCAGGGGGAGTATGTTAGGGCCCATGGGACCTGTGTAGAGGGCGGGTGGGGAGGGGGGGGGGTAAGTATCCGGGGAAGGGGAAGGGGGAGGGGAAGGGAAAAGAGAGAAGGGAAGAAGAAGCGAACCTGGCCGATAGTAATAAACATCTCACTCTCTTTATGTAATATTCGTCACTCTACAGAGCACTACTTGTACTCCTTAAACATAAAGCTACAATATCGAGTCTAGGTAACAAATTCATTATCATCTCAGATACTCTTTGCAATTGCATGCCTCTCAACGCACTTTCCACACCCATCCTTCAACATTGCAACCATCACCTGAATAATCCATTTTACATCCTCGTCTATCTCTACATATTCTCTACATCTACCACTACTTACAAATTTCCTATTTCCTACATCTTCCAAGTTCCTAATCCTCATCGCGCCCCCACTACAGCAGGCGTATAAAGTACCTCCCCGTTCTTCTTGAACCCTTTCACAACGGCCTGTCCACCGTCAACTGCAAGCAACCAATCCATAAAGGTACTCGCAAGCGCGGAGTCGAGAGGTGTGCGGGTTAGTAAGGCCGAGCATGGGTTTAGGAGTTTAGGAGATTCAGTCACGGTTTCCCCTTCAAGTCCTTCGCCCGCCTCTCCCCGGGCCTTTCCCGCTTCCTTTGCTTGGTTTTCAATTAGACCTTCTACTCCCCCCGACTCCGACTCCGACCCATCCACCTCCCCAGCCCCCCTTGCATACACAACCAACCCCCTTGTAACATCTCCAGGCGAAGACAACCATATCCCTCGATCCGTAAGTGTGTACTCCCTAAGCACCGACGCGGCGGAGAGAGCTTGGAGGGGGAAGGTGGGGTATTGGTGGTACCAGGGGGAGTATGTTAGGGCCCAGGGGACCTATAACATGAGAGGAGGGTGGGTGGGTAAGTATTCGATATATGGCATTCATGGGTGATTCGGTGGGGTAAAGGGAATAGGGGGGAAACGTATGATAGCGGAGCTACGAACCTGTCCAATAGTAACAAACATCTCGCTCTCTTTAATATTCGTTGCGCTCTTATCGAATCTTGAGAGGAATCTCGTCGGGGGGCGGGTTGTTGGGGGAACCTATCCGAGTTGGGGATGAGTCGGCGATGTGAAGGAGGTGGAACAAGGGGAATTTTGAATGAGTTTGAAAGTGTGTAGGAGAAACTGTTATCCCTAGACTCACAGCGACATCTTTATTTCCTCCTCCGACAATCTTATTGAACATGTCTTCTACGGTGTCTTGCCCAGGGATTAGATTCGCGGGGTTTGAGGGTGGTCCGACGAGGTAGAAGTGGTCCTGCAAGCCAGCCAGATAAGTAATGTATTTGTACAAAGTTAGCTCGAGGTCCAGCGCCTCGGAGGGGAGAAACGAAACAGAAACAGAAACAGAGATAGGAACGAACGAATGAATGAATAGAAAAAAAAGAAAAAGAAAAAGAAAAGAAAACTCACAATAAAAACCAACTCCCTCCTAACCGCCTTCCCAGACCTCACCTCAGCCATCTCAGCAGCCTTATTATACGTAAACGCAACATCAACGAATTCCTCCGAGAGATAGGAAAGACTTTGTGTCGTGTCACCTAAATACCATTCAACCTAAGTACATATGTATGTACCACGGGTGCCATTCGCAGTGAGGTGCGTAAGTATTCATCCATCAGTCAACTTGGACGAACTATTATATCAACAAAAGAACCTGCTCACAAGAAAAGCTTCTTCGTGGAACTGCTCCACCCTCCACTTAATAAACGCGTCTGCGAACGCCCCGATGAGTCCCGCTTGTCCAGCCCCTCCATTGGCTAAGCGTAGGCGGACGGTGTGTGCATTGGGGTAGCCGCCGTTGTATGTCGCTCGTGGTGATGGACTCGGAGATGATGACATTGAGCTCGAGATAAGTAAGTAGTAGTTTGGGTGGTTTGGGAGTGGCTATTTGGGGGGTTTCGGGGTAATAATAGGTATCATCAGATAAGCTTTTCGTTTATATAGAATGAAAAAACATTAAAACGCACGAGTTGCGCACGAGGATGACCTCAGGCCTCAAGGCCGGCGTCTTTCTAAGTATAATCTTTCTTCCATTCTTCCATTTTTTTCGTGCCGTAGTATGTCACGGTTAGCCGTATGACAGCTCCAGTGACGCGCGATGTGCTGCTAGTGCCGAAAACGTTGCGAGAGGTACTTCGAGGCCAGAGGAAGGATAATCAATGGATAATGTTGTTTTCTAGTTGTTGGTCACGGTTGTTGGCAGAGAGGTTTCGCTTAGGAGGCTGATCGAGTCATGTCTTTTCGTCTCCCAAACTCTTCAAAATATTTTGTATTTACATTCAAAGCTGCAAACAGTACACAGTACTTAATACCCAATTCTACTTTACTACCAAGAATAAAAACAAAAGAACGCTGCAGACAGTACTCAGTACTCCGACCCTCAATAATCCCAATTCTCCTTTACCAAGAATATCTATAAGGAAAAGAACTAAATCCTCTGCCTTCCACGTCGTCCAACAACCTGCCACTCACTCTCATACAATTCCCGCAAAATCTTCTCCATCTCAAAATCACCATCATCATCTCTAGCACAATCGATCGTAACAATCTCCTCTTCCGAAGAACCTCGAGCTTGAGCACTATCCAAACCCGAACCATCCAAAGTCTTCTTCTTATTCCTATTCCTATTCCTCTTCTTATTCTTTTTCTTCTTCCTCTTCTCACCAACAGCATCATCGAGTTTCCGAGCATCCGTAGCCTGAAGTCCCGTCTGCGCCCCAGGCCCAGACTCGGACTGCTTCATTTTCGTATGAATCGACAAAGCCTCAAACGAATTCTCGAACCCTAGAGCTTTCGGTTGACTCATTTGACTCGTAGTCTGCCGAGATAATGATGGAGCGATGCCATGACCTTGAGTGGAATTGCTAGTCGGAGCGCCAGCGCGAGGTATAACCTTCGCTCTAGGATCTTTCAAAACTTCCACCGCAGATTTGCTCGACCAAGGACTGTTCCCTTTTCGGGACTTTTGTGTAATATAGAGGTCATCCACAGGTAGAGAAGGGAAACTGTCTTCACCGCCGATGTCAAGGTGCCTCTCACAACTCAGACTCGGAGCAGCGCCAGCACCACCTCCGTCAGCGTAATTCGAGGCGTGAAACGAAATCGGACTCTGGGAGGGTGTAACTGGTACAGGAGACGACTCGGGTGAGCCTAAAGAGTAAGACTCGCCAGGGTAGTAGTAGTAGACGGGAAATGAGTACGAGGGTGAAACACTGGCAAGCTGAGCCCATGAGGGTGGGTTGGGGGTAGGATTGGTTCTACGAAGAAACAAAGACTTGACATCGAATCTCCTAGGTTCAGTTGTATACATAGGCTGTTTCGCCTTCCCACTGTACCCATCCCCACTCTCTAAACCTAAACGAGGTGCATGAACCCCTGGAGACCCGGGAAGGTTAACCGTCTGGTTCATCACAGCATTGCTACTTGCCCACACTGAATGTCCTCGTGCTTGAAGTCGCTGTCCATAGCATCTCTCCCAGAATACTGCGAGTCTTCCGAGTAGCGTACTCTCGGCCACAAGACTCAAGAACGATTTCTGCGTGACAATGACCATACCCGCTCGACATCTCGTGAGCATGACGTTCATTCGTTGGAGGGACTGTAGGAAACCAACGTGTTCTGTACGAACGACGGAAATGAGGACATAGTCTTGTTCGTTGCCTAAGTGGGAAAGTAGAAGACTGAGTGAGTAATACGATATGGGAGACGAAATACTTAGACCCGACCTTGAAAAGAATCCACATTGAAAACTCTATCCCACCCAGGCAACTTGTCTCTCTCCAACGCCTTTTGAATCGCAGCCCTCTGTGCATCATAGGGCGTAATAATGCAAAAGTCCTTGGTTTGGTAGTAATACCGCACCAAATGAACTATCGTCGCTATCTCGCCATCGTTCTGAGTAAACATCATTAGACGACAGATAATGTCGAATTCCGGGGAAATCTCACCGTCCAACTAAGCCCAGCCCTCCCTTCTTCTCCAGCTGGTACATCCACGAATCTCACGCAGGAGCAATCTGATATCTTGTGAGAAGACTTGAGTCGGCTTCCATACACTTCTTGAGAAATAAAAGATCCTAAAGGAGTAGGCATGCGATCTGTCCGTGAAATCAATCAGTTCAACCCGAACTTTGGAAAATGCTTTATACGAACATTGGACATCCAAGAAGTAGCTATTTCTCTGCAGATGTTGGATTTCGAAGATACTTTGAAGCGTCTTTGCTCTTTCTTGTCCAAAAGGCGGCACTGAAGAAATAAAAGTCAACTTTTGTCGAGAGTCAATAGTCAATGATGAACTGGTCGTACGTACATTGTTTGGGATCACCAAAAAAACAGACTTTCTGCAGCGTAGGGCGAAACTTGTGGAATATATGCTACATAGAGATCGCTGTGAGCCTTTCTTACTTGCTACGAGGAGAAGAAAAGACTAACCATATACTCAAATACATTAATCTGAGACGCTTCATCGACAATAAGTCTTTGGACGGGAACAACCAGGAACATCCCGTTATCGTCCAGCGCAGGATTGGACAACATGCCGAGTGTCGAAAGTATCACCCTGCTTGACCCGATCACTCTCGACAGACCAAAGCGGTCATCGGGCAGGTCATCCGCACGGATGACCTTGTGCTGGATTGCCTCATATATGTGTTCGTGCCTGCAAGGACTGAGTAAAGGGCTAGTAGCAGGGATTGATCGACTCACCATTCGACATAAAACTCCTTCGATACGATGAGCTTGAAGTCGATACTGCGCTTAAATAACTTCTCTGCAATGTTCTTGACAGAAACATTCGAGTGGCCTATGATCCATACAGAAAGCGACTGACTCTCAAGAGTCTTTTCCGTAGCAGCAGCTATCGTCGTGGTCTTCCCTGTACCCGGTGGACCTATCAAGTTTCTGGGTAGGCATTTCCTTCGACCAACGTTAACATTAAACCTAACACTGACCATGAACAATAACCAAAGGACTATCAGAAGTCATCGAATCCACCACTTCGTTCTGCGACGAATTCAAGTCGGGTAGCGCAAGGAAGGTTTCACGAGAAGACGGTAGCAGCATGTTCGCGTCGTCCGACGTAGGAAACCACAAGTATCTTATAAACCTCGCATCAGTGAGCTTGCATTCATCTTGCAATACCCTAAGAAGAAGATCGTCTCTAGCTTTTTCCGACGCCGCTGGGTCATCAAGACCGATGACTCGTACTTCCTGGAGCTGCCCTGAGAACTTTGCACCCTCTTGAAACTTGATACTCGTCATCTTTCCACGAGTATGAGAAGCTGCCCCCATATACTCTCTTCCACTTTCATTCGTCATGATTACACGGGCCTACATTATGGTTGATATGTGAGGAACTGGATAGTACCAACAACGAACCCTGAGGCAAATTGAAGAATGTACCTGTTTACTCTTTCGAACTCTTGTTTTATACCGCGCGTTCTGCAATTCCACTTCACCAGTAGCTGTCATAGTAAACTTCTCGTATTCGCCCCGATTCTCCCTCGGCTGTGCTCGGGACAGTACATCAGTTTGTCTAAGCAGGTTTCCGAGACATTTCAGGATCTAGAAGTAAACAAATAAAACGGCTGAATAGAAAGAAAACAAGAAGAGACGGTATATTTACATCTTTCCTGACGTGCCGTGTGTCCACCTTTCTGACGGCCTCAACAAGATCTCTACACGCTTGCGCGACTCTGTGTTACACAGTCAGGAGACGCGTAGAAGGTAGCAGAAAAGGCAATAACATACTTTACCGAAAGCCAAGCCCTAAGACAGAGATTTTCAATGCTGGCCTGCTGATTATTCTCGTGCCACAGACGGTCAACAGGGAATGGATCCTGTACATAACACACTTTCTGCGAGATGACCTTAGAAGGCCTCCAAGCAGCTTTTCCCGATGGCGAGCACAGAGTCGACAAGTCAATTCCTCTGACATGATATTGCAACTGATGGTGCAGCCGCAACACGATCCGAGGCATACCAAACCCAGCCAAAGTAATCGTAGTGGATCCAAGAAGCGTCTTGAAGCTTTGATCAAGAGGGAAATCCGAGCCTCGAGAGTCGCTGTCGTCTATGTCTATGACATAGACGGCATCAGGTGTGGATATGGCAATAAAGTCAATCTCCCCGTCGTCCTTCTGAGAGATAGACACTCCCAGACCCTCCGGATTAGTGCTCAAGAGCGCAGCAGCAGCTTGGCCTGCATGTCGACGTGAATATCGAAATATGGGGATAACTGAGGGCCTCAGAGACGGAAGAACAGTTTGGTGAACCGAGTTAATCGACATTCCAGTGGTAGAGGAAGCAGAGGAAACCCTGTCCACAGTGTGTGGGCGTACATCGAGTCAACACCTTCATCGCACGCGGCGTACAGCGCAGCGATCAGCGTCAAAGTGACAAGAATTCTGCGGGCAGCCAACAAGCAGCGTGTACACCTTGAAGACCAAAAAGGGATGAGACTAGCGTCATCTTCGGAATTGAAGGTCAAAAAGAGATGAGACTAACGTTATGTTTGCAGTGCGTCCACCCCAAATAAATGATTTACAGCACCCAGACCAGGTAAGTAAATCAAACTTTACCAGTAGAAGCCATGTAAGCGCTTGTTGAGGATCGATTTGAGAATGTAGTACGGAGCGCTTGATGGGCGTTTCCTAGGATATTAGTTAAACAGTCTCCTCTAAAACACAGTGATCAGAGAAGCTAGAATATATACCTAACACAGAAACAAGCCCCAGAACATTGCGAATGAACCAGTATCTGTTGCTACAGCTGCTTCGGCCAGAAATTGGTGGTAGAAGTTTTTGAGAAGTAAATTTCAAACTCAGACTGAAGTCCGCATTAACTCTAGTCTCCTGGTAATCGCCGAGATGCCGATATACAGCTTTCGTGGCCCATGCCTTGATTCGCCGCGAACTGACTTTCCTCTTCTGTTTCACGATTCATAGAATCCAGGAATAGATTGAGCCGAAAACTGGATTGAATAGATCCACATCAACAAGGGCATTGAACGGAAGGTATTCCTCTCCGTGTTAGATGGCAATCTCTCCAAACAATACTCCCGCGCTTAGAAGGAAAAAAATGGATATGAATACACTAGTTCTGTAAGTAGTATATTTCTAGGCTTTCCGAACACATGCCGTATTCTCAGGCTTGCAGCGCTTTGACTCAGTGCTCTTGATTATTGGACCCACCAGCGCCCAGACCTCCTCTCGGTACTGGGAACTTTTGTCTTCAAGTTTCAGAGTCTACATGACTTATACTAAGATTAGGAATGAACCCTAGCAAGGATTACACGTTCTTTAATAGCTTTCAACAAAAAGACACTCCGGAAGCGCTTATCCTGCGCCAATGAATAGGTTCTTCTATTTGGATCGTGTCTGATCACCTGTACACCACCATCAAAGCATCATTTGGGGCTGAAACCTTAACCTTCCTTTGTCATGGGTTCGGAAGCGACATAATAAGCTAGAGATAATGCATGCTAATCTCCCAGTCATTCCACTTTCCCCCTCTAGCAATGGACATCTTTATGCGCAACATTGATTATTTCGCGACACAGCACGATGTTATCCGTGCTCTTGCAGTCGAGCTCCACCGACCCGAATATAGCACTGGCATGCCTATCAACTTCCATGTTCGTCTTTTCAAAGCCAAGAGGGGCGGCGGACCTGGTAGGACCCACAGTGGCTGTGGAATACTGACTGTACCGTTCGCTAATACAGGCGAACGTTTTCTCCAAGAGTATGGTGACGAAGCTGTAGACCATCGTCGTTTTATCACTGTGAAGAGTAAGCGGATAGCTTTCAAGAAGAGTACGCAGGGCGATGGCCCCGCGAATGATATCCTTATCAACATTCGAAACACTCCTTATTTTGACCCTCAAGTGGCGGAGGAACGAGAGCGTGTCTCGAACACTCTCAGCAGAGAAACTGTATCCATCTCTCAAATACAGTTTGGCTGGGACTGTCGAGACCAGGTTTACACTGTTGAGTGGGAATATCAATGTACCACCAAGGCGAAGATATCCTTCAGCAATGTCAACAGGCGGCTGTCTGTGGACATACCTCAGGAGCCAATCAATAACACGAGCACACCCTCAGTCACGAGCACATTGTTCTCAAACATCTTCTCGCAGGTGTTCGGAGGTGCTAATCCTTCTCCCCTCCACATTATCATTAACTATTCGCAAATCGATTATGTCGCAACGAACATGTATTCCAAAAACGAACCCGTCATTCTATTCACCCTTCTTACACCCCCATCGTTCGAAAGGAGTGTTCCGGAGTCTGAAGTTCTTCCACTATTAAACCGAACTAATTTTCGTTACGGAGCACTTCCGTTGAAGGATCTCGATGGGCGTCCTCATAAAGACGTAGCACCTTACACATCCCTCTCCCTCCGCCTAGTCTGTGAATCATCCACCGACATCCAGACTTTCAAGCACCTAGCGAGCATCGCAGGCCTTAATATCCCCATTGACGACTACTACTACCCCATCGAACGCCGAGACCTCTTCTCCTCCTCCGCTCTCCAGACATTCTTCGACTGGCTGCCATCATTAGACTTCATCACCGCAGTCCAAGTTGAATCCCTTGTGCACAACCATTCCGTAGATCCGAAGGAGATCTTCGAGATGCGTTCAGAGATCGAGCGTCTGATGCACGACGCAAGGAAGATGGGTGTTCGAGGTACAGACTACGTCTCAAGTGTGCTGCAGAATTTCGGGTACAAGGTTCAACAACTGTACTGGTACCCGGGAGACGACCGGCGCTCCCTTAAATCCTGCTTAAAGGAATGTCGACGCGACCATGATAGGATCACCTCACCAATAGCACTCACGCGTCAGGACGACAGTCTCTTCTACTGCCTCCACGTTCAGATCACGCCCACAGGGAGATTCATAGAGGGTCCCATGCCTGAGCGTTCCAATAGGGTTATACGAAGCTACGCTCCGCACAATCGAGGAAATTTCATTCGAGTTTCCTTCCTCGACGAAGGGCGTCTAAAGTTACAGTTCAATCGGGATGTGAACGGGCCGGACTTTGTCCGGACGAGAGTCGGGCCGATTTTATCTGAAGGGTTGAAAGTCGGTGGACGCAAGTTCAGCTTCCTTGCGTACTCTCAGTCGGCTTTAAAAGAGCATGCGGTGTGGTTTATGACACCGTTCGTGGAGAACGGGCGCACGGTGGACGTGCCGAGCATCATCGAAAGCCTAGGATCGTTCTCCGGTCTGTCATTCGACCAGCGCTTGATTTACTGTCCTGCTCGCTATGCCGCCAGGATCAGTCAAGGATTCACAACTACAGATCCCACCTACACGGAGGTGGAGAACATTAAGGAGATCCCGGATATCTACTCCTTTGACGCACAGGGCAACAAATGGAACCATACCGATGGAGTAGGCATCATGTCGCCTGCGTTCGCGAAAAGATTGCACGCAGACCGACAGGCTATAAGGCGCCGCAGACGAAAAATACCTCTTGAAGACTACGCACGAGCGCTCCAAATTCGTTTCCTCGGATCTAAAGGCATGCTCAGCGTTGATTACCGGCTTTCGGGCATGACAGTCTGCCTAAGACCATCGATGATCAAGTTCACCGGCGCACCTTCGAAAACCATTGAGATCGCAAAAGTTTTCGATAAGCCTGGAGTGTAAGTGCTTTATCCGTAGCGTGAAGGATTGCTAATGAAAGCTCCCTTCTAGGTTTTTCCTGAATCGACCGCTAATCATGCTCTACGAAGGTCTCGGTGTACCTTATGAGACGTTCAAGCACTACCAAGACCTCGCAGTGCAGGATGCACACGATTCCATGGAATCTTTCGAGCGCGCAGGTCCCTTTTTCCAAATGCACGGGTTGGGAGCTTCCTTTCGTCTCTCGTCCGTACTGGGGAACCTCGTCAAGCTAGGAATATCGATGATTTATGATCCTTTCGTCGATAAAGTATGCGAGTACGCAACTAATCATGTTCTTCGCCTGCTAAAACATCGAGGTGAGCTACTCAATACCATTATCAAATAACTATACTCACCTGCATCTGTCTTATAGCTCGTATCCCCGTCCCGGGCGCCTACAATCTCGTTGGTATCGCCGACATTCATCGTGAACTTGACGAGGGTGAGGTATTTGTATACATCAAACCCATTGATGGACGCCCTGCGAAATACCTCAGTGGGCCATGCCTCGTGTCTAGATCCCCGACTATACACCCCGGAGACGTTCAAATCGTCCGCGCGATCGGAGCTCCTAGACCAGGGTCTTGCTTCGATAAAGAGCCTCTGGCGAACACTCTAGTTTTCTCAACAAACGGTAAGAACATACCATCTACGCACCAACTGTAATCTTGCTGATTGAACACCATTGCCAACAGGCGACCGCTCCATGTCTTCTTGCCTCGGAGGCGGAGATCTCGATGGTGACGAGTATAATCTCGTTCCTCTCGATGAACTTCCCAAATTCTGGGTAGATCCAAGTCGAATCCGGGAACCAAGTATGTATCCACCCGCTCCTCGAAAAGAGCTCGACCGTCCTTGCCAGCACGAAGACATCGCGAACTTTGTAATGGAATACATTACATCCGATGTAAGCCTCCACACAACGCATCGTTCTTCTAAACATAACCCCGAGCTGACCCCTTCCCCCTCCCCCTTCATTTTCAGGTCTTGGGTTACATCTCCATCAACTGGCGTATCCTCGCCGACCAAAATCCTCAATCAATCTTCCATCCTGACTGTATCACCCTCGCAGACCTCCACAGCCTCGCAGTCGACTACCCCAAATCCGGCAACCCAGTCCCGATCAATACAATCCCCCGACGAAACAGCGAACTTTTACCGGATTGGTACGCCCCAGAGACGATGGAGGAACTCGATAGAACGAGGTACTACCCAAGTCAACGAGCCATCGGGAAGTTGTTCAGAGATATCGATCTTCCCGTGAGCGCGCGGAATGTAGAACAAACAGGGAGAAATCAAAGGAGACGGTTTGCGAGGGAAGACGTCGAGGATGATGACGTTGACGAACTCGTCAGCGTCATGGAGACCTCGTCTCTTGACACTGACGATGAGATCTACCAGGTCATCGAAGCGCACGTGTCGGAGTACTTGGACCTCGAAGAAGACTTTGACAACACATCTGATATCCACGGTATGTTCATCAGCTATCGCTCGGAATTACAAACCATCTGTAGTATGCATACGCTCTCACGGAGTCGAGCCGCTATGCTGACAGAGGAGGAGGCGGTAGTTGGGACGATCGTAGCTAATACTGCACAGCCTGCGAAGAGGTTGGAACATATGGCTAAACTTAGGGAACAAACGGATGTTTTGGTGCGTGGAGTTCGCGACAGCCTTGCGGGGGACGAGGAATGCACGCTTGAGGAAAGTCTCGCGCGCGCTTTCTTCGCATTCCGAGTAGCTGTGGTGTACTCGCAGAGAAAGAAACCTGTCTTTGGTGCGAAAAGTTTCTGGTGGGTCACCCTTGGAGCTGTATTCGAGGCTATTCGGAATATAGAGGAAGAGGAAATGCAACGGAAGAGAGACGAGTATATGCAGAGAAGGCGTAACGGGCGTTCATGAGATCTATTGTACTTTCTTGTTGAAATGTGTAAATGTTTCGTAGTGTACAAATTCAAGAATCAATGATGTTTGCTTACCTTCGGGTACACCTTAGATGGGAACACCGTCAAAGCTATACTTAGTAGCTTGGGAACGCTGTGGCAGTCGAACTAATGAACATGGTGGTTACCGACAAGGCTGAGCAAAAGCTGACGTGACGCAACGCGTTTCTGACTGAGCATGACGAATCGATCACGTGCTTCAAAAGTATAAAACCGAAAATTCGCTACTTATCTGACCGAACTACAACGACCTACATACTCCGCATTCTTTCCTGCTGAACGAAATCATTGTCAGTCTAGAGGAAAGAAAATTCCATTCACAACACTCATATCAAGCTTCATTATGCTAGGACGCCTGCGATCTCTCTTTTCTGGAACGCCTATAGATCCATCTGCTTTTCGTGCTACCATGTCTTCATGTGAGTCCTTCATATTCATGGCTTATCTTCGTTTATCTTACGATTTCGTGGAACTACCCATCCAACAGCATCATCCGCACCCGAAGTCGCGACCTTCGCCGCAGGGTGTTTCTGGGGCGTCGAACACATCTTCCTAAAGCACTACCCACCTTCCCAGAACAAGGGTATCCTGAAGACTGCTGTGGGGTATACAGGTGGAAAGGAGAGCTCCAAGAACCCTGATTACAGAACTGTTTGTTCTGGGATAACGAACCATGCTGAAGCTTTGAGAATCGAATTTGATCCTGCGATTGTGTCGTATGCTGAGCTTGTCGGTGCGTTATTTTGTCGTTTTTGTTTTCAAGCATATCTCTCATACATATTTCTTGTCCTTTTCTAGAATTTTTCTACCGTACGCATGAACCTACGACTATCAATCGACAAGGAAACGATACTGGTACTCGTGAGTTCGCCGTCTTACTCGCTT
Source organism: Neonothopanus nambi (assembly GCA_003987895.1). NCBI lineage: Eukaryota > Fungi > Basidiomycota > Agaricomycetes > Agaricales > Omphalotaceae > Neonothopanus > Neonothopanus nambi. The sequence goes on from RCHF01001086.1 coordinate 44,331, forward strand.
CGTACCCTGCCACCTAATCTATACCTGCTTTTATAGAATACCGCTCTGCTATCTTCACACACTCCGCCGACCAGCTCGAGGTGGCAAAGCGTGTCACCGCCGAAGTGCAAGAAAAGCATTTCACACCCAAGGGCGAGAAGATTGTTACCGAAATTGTGGAGGCTGGTCCATGGTGGGATGCGGAGGATTACCACCAGCTATACTTGTTCAAGAATCCGAGTGGATACCAGTGCCCGACTCATCGTCTGCACTGGTAGGTGCTTCTACGTATTTCCTGTTTCTTGTGGTTTCGTTGTTGTACTTGTATTCTTAGTTTATGGAAAATGGATTTGTATTGCTTGAACCATACTGAGGCTGATTCAACGTCGACGACATGGATTGGTACCTTCTCATTCTCATTGCCTAGCCTATCGACCACCCCCTTCTCATCCATTATCTTCGGAAGAAATACCCAGATGTTCGACGACGCGAGCTTTAATCTCACTCTCTATACGTCTTGCATACGAACCACTCGCTCGTAGTTACCTCTTCCCCCGAGATACTTCCACCATGGAAGCGGTATATTCACTGGTTCGATGCGAGAGCTCGTGAGGGAGGAGGATGGATCCTTGACCCGCAGGTACCGCTTCCCAGTGTTAACGCGTTAACGGGCGGCGGGAGCGTGGTCGGTCCAGGTGGTATTGCGACAGCAGATGGTAGTCAGAAAAGACGTTGGAGAGTGTGTTGAAGAAAACAAAGGAGAAGATGATAAAATTGGAACTTGTAAAAGTTACAGGTAGCTAACCGTCGGCATCGAACAAAAACAAAATCACGTAGCATACATTCACTCTACGCAATAAACAACACACTTCCCCTCCCCACCCCTCCACCTTCCTCCCTCCACCCTCGAGCTTCCCCTCTTCCCTCCTTCCACGAAACCCATCCCCAAATCCTCCACGACCCTCCACAACCAAACAGAACGCCATCAGAAAAAACCAGCCCGTCCCTATAAAAAGTAACAAGGTATCGGTGCCGAACGGGCAATGTCAACGCTGACCCCCACACTACAACGCATACACGACATACACGAGAAGGGGGGTCAAGCTCAACGAATTGCACCAGAGTTATCGTCATTAGCGTTTTTGATTGTGGAAGAATCGAAGGAAAAATTTTTTTTGGGGGGAGGGATATATAGGGAGGGAGGGGGTCGCACGGTCATGTGGGTGGGTGAGGGACGCACGGACCATCGTCATGGACGATGATGACGATGATTCTTTCTGCACTGTTTTCACAGCGACTTCATACCCATAAACTTTTCACACCTTTGTTCGTCTTAAGCTTCATTGCCGATACAGTCACTCGATACACTCGAGGGTCACACTTGCTTATACTTTCCACGAGTCACTTGGCCAACGTCTGGGGGGCCGGGTCGGGGTCATGGAATTATTATTCAATGTCAAGCGGATTGAACGGTTGAGCGGTCCGTTAACCTACACACATGCACTGTAGCCTTGCAGGAACCGGTACCGATACTCTTTCTCATATAGACTCGAGAATTCATAATTTAGTCACCTGGTACGACCCGGTGGTGGCCCGTTGGTCTAATTAGTTTACTCTAATATTCGTCGACGTTCGTCTCCGGATCCTCCACTGATAGTAGCATCTGGATTCTGGACTCTGGATTCTGGAAGGCGTCATATAGCAATATGGAATATATGGAATTCGGTATGTTTGTCGTGTGTCGTTTTATTTCAGCCGACGATACATATAAATCAACCCCTTTCTTCTTTGTTTCCGTTTCCTTCTTGGTTGGTCTACCTACATCCCGATTCCCATTCCGTTCCATCGATTCGGAAACAATGCACCTCAAATCAACCCCTACCATCCCCATCCCTATCCTCCCTCTTCTCTTATCCCTCACCATAACCTCCACATTCTGCCAATCACCCACTCAACCACAAACGCAGCCGCAAAAAAACTTCCCGGTCCTCATAAACAGCACCTCCCCTATAACCCTCGCTATCCAACCCTCATGCGGCGATCTATCTTCGGAGAATTTTACTGAGGTTAATACGGGGGTAGAGCTGGGTACGATTAAGTACGTATCGTAGCTTTCAAGTTGTGTCATCATAACTTGAATCATCGCTTTCGATGCTAAACTCGGATGTTTACTTACTGCGTATTTACATTCCAGGACTATCGTCGCTTTTGGGGATTCATGGACGTCTAATGGAGGTACGTATCCGAGCCCTCAGATCCAAGTGTAGTCCGAGTTCTGACGGGTTGAATGTGGCGTTCACTGATACTTCCAACTCGAAACCTCCCGAAAAAAAAAAAATACGAAAACAAAAAAAAAAGCAAACGGGACAATCCCCATTCCACCAATCCTATGGCCACCTTCGCCCTCTGCGGGTGCACGTACGACAGAGAATAGACGTGCGAGTAATGGGTTTATTTGGGTGGAGGATCTGGCGAATGAGTTGAGTGCTAAGTTGTTGAATGTACG